>JAVCKT010021383.1:0-22913 GCA_032273925.1 Rhynchotus rufescens
AGTCCACAGAAGTTTGATTTGTCACATTCTGCAGGAAGTAGCTGGGAGCCCAGTGTTGCTCTTCTGTCAGCAGCAGTATTCCTTCAGGGGAACTGATAGATACCTATTGAACATTAACCCTCCTCGCTCCACCTTCCCCAACAAGCTCCTCGAGAAACAATAGCTGGTTGATAAAGAGCAGATAAGCAAGGACACGGGGCTTAGGAATCTCTCTGCTATCTTTATTCTAAAAGCTTTCCTGGGTTTTGCAAAGTAAACATTACAACATTTAAAGAAGGATAAGGTGTCAACTATTTAATGAGAAGTTGTGTTTAATAGCGGAGGAATTCTTCCTCCCTCCCCCATCCAGCACACAGGTATGAAAAGACTGTTATTTCACCACCCTGGGGTAGGAAAGGTGGAGAAATGACAACTGTACTCCCAGAAGCTTAAAAAGGGCTCTTCCAACCCACATTCACTGGAATTCCCTAATGGGCTCTGAACATCTATTCACTCTTTCCAATCCTTTGGTCCTCAGTGGTCCACCAACAATGGTGACAGTGCTGGATCTGTGATAATGTGGGACTAAATATATTAAATTTTGCCATACATACGTTTTACCATGGCACAGAGCTGTTGTTTTTGTTTTGACAGTCTGTTTTCAAGTGTGCTCCGTGGCCAGTTCTTATTCTGAAAAAAAGAAAGAAAAAGAAAAAAAAAAAGTGGCATGGTTCTACTGACGTAAAAGTGGATCTCACCCTCTTTTTAATGTGTTCAGCTCCGCAGAATTGGGCAACCTGGAAAGTATGTGAAACGAGAACTGGATTGTGCAGGAACAAGGTCTAACAATCCTCTATGGTTCCAATCACTATAGCTTATACGGCAGGTTGAGCAGAGGATGCCCCCAAAGGGCCGTGATTGTCAGGCTAGGAAGAGACATGAACTCTGAAATCAAGCAACCAAATCTGAGTGGCCTTGTTGTTTGAGGTTGTTGCAAGGTGGTTCCAGGGTGGACATAATCTGAAATATTCATAGGAATCATTCATCGATCATATTGATTCCTCCAATACATGCAGTACTGGCCAGCCTTCCCAGACAATAATTTGGAAATCGGGCCATTTTAAAGGAAAGTTTCTTTATTTCCCCAGGCTTCTGCTCCATGACCAGTAGGATCAGGAAATGACTGGAACTGGTTGGCCTATTTTAAATGTTTTCCCCCAATATAGTCACTATGGACAGAATACTGAAAATTCCATGTCTAGGATGTAAGACCAGGGTTCTGTTACATTGGGTTTGATAGAAGCATGTAAAGGCAATACGAGCTGAGCTGTATTGCCTACTGGCGATCTTCCCTGCCTTCCCAACATCACTGTTGCTGAGGATTGTGATGGCAAGGCTGATGGTCAGCAAGAGGGGACCATCTGTGGTCTTCACCATGAGGCATTTTGCTTCTCATAAGGGGAAGGGAGACGACATTCCGTCGTTTTCCTCTCCCATGCCCGGCTCTCTGTTGCCCTCTCGCCCTCTGAAATCAAAGAGATGCAGTGACAGAGCCTCTCCTACTGCTGCTTTCTCAATACCTTCGCCTCAACTTGCTTCCTGGAAAATGAGAGCAAGGGGCTTTTGACTCCCTCTTCTCAGCTGTGTTCGCACCAAAGAGAAGCCCAGTTTCTCACAGCGCACGCCTGCCCCGCACTAAGTAGGAGGCGTCTGATCGAGGGCTCAGGTAGCCTCAGCCCTTTTCCTCAAACTCGAGCCTCGACAAGAGGAAATGGCTGAAGCTCAGTTCTAGCTTTTGTGTGCTGCAAGAACTTTTTTTTTCCATTGCAGGAGGGCTGTTTTGGCTTATTCATAAGTCATCTGAACATTTTAATAAGCCCTAGTAGGAAATAAAAGGGAATATGATATTTTAGTTCTACTATATTTTTCCTCTTTTTAAGGGAAATAGTTCGTTGAGGATAAAAGAACCCTGAAATCAAAAGAGACATTCAGACTTACACTAGGCAGTAGCTGAGAGTGCAACCAATAGATCTACTCCCGATATTGCACAGCAGAGGCAAAAATAAATATCAAGGCACTTGGAAGTGCTGCAAGGCAGTGACCAGGGTGCTGTGTAATTAAAGGCAGTCCCTGAAAGCTGCATATATTAATTCAAAAGCCTGCTGGCTGCAACATACATCACCCCAAGTGTCCTTGCAGAAAACCTTTGCGGAGAATCAAGTGTAATTTTAATTTCTCTCCTTATAGGCAATATCATACTGAAGCAGTCTAGGGCATACAAAGCGCCTGAGATCATATCTGAAGCCTATAGGCTGTGTTTTGCAAAGGTCGTGACAGTATGTGAGAAGAAGGCTGTAACTTTTACTGTCACAAAGTGGCTGTCGTGTGCTAGGTCGCTCTCCTTCCCTTGAACCTTTCAGTGGCCACGTTTGCAAAAAAAAAAACGTGGCCTCAGAAGCACTTGAAAGGAGCCCTTCTCTGAGTTTTGTTTCCAAGTTGGCTTTTAAAAGCTGTGCAGTCATGCAACCGCATCGTGTACCTTCTCCGAGCAGTGACCACAACTGGTCCCCAAATGTTTACCAGCACAAGGATGCCTACACGCAGGAAGTGGGAAATGGGGGTGGGTCTCGTAGCTACTCTTGATGTGGTCAATCTGCCACTGACCTTGTTTGGGTAAGGGGAAGGGGAGGATGTGAAAATGAGACTGCGCTTTAATCTCCTATGTGCATTTTATCTCCCCTCCAACTTTCTAAAGAAGTTTCATCTTCTAGAGCCAGCTCCCTTCCCTCCTGCTTCCCCTTACAGCTGCAGCTCTCCCAGGCTCTGGGGAAGCAGCAGCAGCAGCCGAGTTGCCTTGGCTTGTTGTCGGGCTGAAGCGGTGATAGCATCAAAGGAAATGGATGGGGATTTCTGAGATCAGAGCTGTTAGGGCCATTCATGATTTGTTACCAGGCTGAAAGCGGCTGCAGGGAAGAACTGCCTGAGAAATGCTGATTAATAAGGTAATTGAGGTTTACTATGAGTGAGAAGGAAAAAATGAAAATATGACTAAAAATGTTCTTTCTGAAATGAACAACATTTTGAGATTGTACATTCCAGACAATAGCAGCTACTGCTATGAAAGATTTCTATAAAAGAGCAGAAAACTGCTAGCTGAATAGGGCTTCTTTTAGTGTTTCTCTATTAGGGAGGAAGGTCAGAAGGTCAGTCTATATATTTTTCTAATGGCAGTACTTCCTTTATGATTCTTACTTTAATTTACAGATTTTTAACAATTTCTTTCGGTCCTTTCTTTCCGAACAAACTTAGTTTTGTTCCAGGTTAGACAGTGTTAGGTTAGCCCACTAGACCCGCATGCTGGTAAAATCCCATCTCTGAATTCCGCACTCAGACTTTGCTCTGCTTGGCTGGGACACTTGGAGCTAATTCCAGGGGTGTTTCTCATAGGCTGCATCCACCTCCCCTCGCTCTCCAGAGGGATCTGCACTCACCGGGAGTATTGGGCATCCTCTGCCATCCTAGCTGGAGCTGGTCCCATCTAATCCCTGACTCCCCTTCTTCTCCCGCTGCACAGCATTCAACAGCATTCCCAGTGCCTTGAAAGCCACATTTACTTTGCCCGTTTTCCTTCAGGATAAGAGCAGCCCCTGAATGAAACACACCAGCTCTGTGTGTGTGTGTGTGTGTGTGTATTTTTTTTTTCTTTTCTTTTTTTTTTTTTTCAAGCTGACAGGGAAGTGAAAAGCTCTGAAACAGCTGCCTCTCAAAGTGAGACTATTTTTTGGTAAAATAATCACCTTCAGTATGACTACATTGTTTTTCTGTTCTATGTGGGGTGACTCAGCATCAGTTAATTAACCCAATCAAGTAGGCCGGATTTCTCTCCTCTAATGAATGGTTCTTCCGACTTCGGAGCCTTCCTAGACCTCGTTTCGGACGTGCCTCAGTTCTGCCCCGCACATCCAATTCCATTTCTCTCCCGCGGCCCGGTGCTCCGGCCGCCTCTCCTGTGGGATCACGCGTTGGTGGGAGTTAAGCCGGGACACTCACTTGCAGCTCTTGCCCTACTTACTATGTCTGCTGCCGTGAGCCCTCGGCTGCTCGAGCCTGCGGAAGGTCTTTACACAGATATGCTATTCTCAGCCAGGCAGACCTAAAACGGCAAGTAATCCTCCTGCTCATCGGCCTCTGGATCAGAGGGAGGAGCAGCAGGTTAAGGGAAAGGAGGTGTGTGCAGCCGCCAGGCAGAGGGGCAGGCAGGCGTCCAATTTCGCCAAACTTGCCTTTTTTTTCCTTGTTTTCCCCCCTTTTTTCCTCCCCCTCACTCCTTTCTTCTTCCCGTAAAGGGTAAATTACCCCTCCCCAAACCCAAGCGCCCGTTGCCAAAAGAGAATGTGAAAGTAGCCGCGGCACAGGGTACTGGGAAAGGGATGGAACCGGCGGCTCGGCGAGCGGGAGAAGCGGGCGGCTCGGCGGGAGCGGGGCGCCGCGGCGGGCTGTAAATGGCAGGGTGCATCACGGCCCCCGCGCGCGCGCCCCAGGGTTCCTCGCCGCCGAGGCAGGACCACTGAAGGAAGTAAGGCATCTGGTTGTTTTGTAATGAGAAGCAGGAATGCTCTTAATAATAAACAAACAGGACATTGTATGCCATCATCACAGGATGTCCTTCCTTCGGCCGGCGTGCTGACTTGCATCGGAGGGAAGAATTGGGTCCAGGGTCCGCTAATGACTATACCAACCCTCCTGCATCCCCAGTGCGCTCCCAGGTGATCGCCCGCGTAGTGCCCTGCATGAGATTCGTGCTGGGCTTCTCTTTTTTTATTTTTCCTTTCTTTTTTTCCCATGGTTTCAAGTTTTAAAACACTGCCTGCCTCTCGTGAGCTTCCCTGTTACTCCTTAGGGAGTGGGAGAAGTTTTTGTTCAGTGGGTCGGTGGGAGAAACCGAGTGCAAAAGTTTTTCCTAATGCCTTTAACAAGAACCTTCAGAAGGGAATAGCCCTTCAGCCAAAGTCAGAATCCCGCAGCTCCTGAGCTCTATCAGACACAGCAATAGGGAACTGAGATTCGAGAGGTGAGAGCCTTAAATCTTTTTGTTTATTTTTTTAATCAATATTCTCTAATCTGGAGCTCATCCTAATCATTATTATAGCGTTAGGTGTATTTGACTCCAAGGGGAGTAAAATCATGCAGCTGCTGACCTTTGGAGTCTGAAACATCGTGAAAAGTAAATTTCTAGTGACAAAAACAAAAAGCAGGAGGCAGGTCACGCGCTGCCCTCGCTAAGCCCATAGGTGTTTCTTCTGGGAAACCCAGCGGCCGCCGCTCTCCCCGTGCTGACGGAGGAGCCGAGCGCGGAGTTTTGGCCAGGAGCAAGTGCGCGGCGGGGCGGACCCGCGCTCCCTGTGTCCGTGTGTGTGCCCGTGCGGTGCCCGTGCGTGTGTCCGTGCGGCGCCCGCGCTCCCTGTGTCCGTGCGTGTGTCCGTGTGTGTGTCCGCGCGGCGCGGCGCTGCCGGCGCCCCAGGTATAGCCCCACCTCCCGCGCGCGGCCGCCGCGGCGGCTCGGCGTAAATCAGATGAGTGGCTCATAGGAAATCTGAAACAGGGAGGGGAAAGGAGCCGGCTGGTTCGTTAGCGCGGGCTGAGAGGATCACACGCAGTCGCGCTCAGCCCTGCGCCGCCGCTGCGAGGCCGGAGCGGCGGCACCTGTCCGGAGGAGGAGCGGGCAGCGCGCGAGGTGTGAGTCAGCCCGGCTCGGCCCCTGCGCCGCCAGCAGGGAAGGGAAGAAGGAAGGAACAAGGAGAAATGCTCACTCCGTAGATATGAGCCGGCGCGGCCGCAGCCGGTGGGCTCCTGCGAGGCGTCGCTGGCGGACTCTGCCCGGGTAAGGATTCACTGAGGCTCCGCTCGCTTCCCGCCGGCGCCCGGCTCGGCCCCGGCGGCCGCGCGCGCCCGGACGCCGCGCACAGACAGGGCACAGACGGACGCACGGAGCAGAAGTTCCCTCGCAGCCTCTTCTGGTTCGGAAGCGCCGCGCTCACCACCGTTAACCCTTTCACTTCTTCGTGCGACTGCCAGCACCCCGGGTTTCGCTATTAGTCCTCCCCCTGCTTATATACTTGTGTTTTCTTTTTAAGCGTTCAAAGCCGGTGCCTCTCTCGCCCGTGGCTTTGATTTAAATCAGATCTCCGCGTGCGGACCGGGGCTGCGTTGAGCCGGAGGGAGGCGTTGCTGTAAAGAAAATCCATCAGAAAACTTCCATACTGTGACCTCAGCGTCAACTTGGTTCTCGCGGATCTTCTGGGGGCTGCCGCGACACCGTAGCCGCCTCCGGTGCGCGGCGTCCCGCGAGGCACGAGGCCCTTGATTTAACCTAGGAGTGACCGAGAGTGCGCCCCTAGCCCCTTCCTCCAAAGATGTTGCTGCTCTTCATCTCGTAGTCTCGGAGGTTTAGTTTTTCAAGGAAGGGGGGTGGAATTTCTCGGTGGCCGCCTGTTCCAGGAGGAAAAGTGCCGGGGTTTGGTGCTGGTCTGAAGCGCAGCTCGCCACTGCTGATACAGGCACGGATTTTGGACCTTTATTTACCTTCTGGAAAGACTCTGTTCTCCTAGCTGCTTGGCAGTACATTTGATAATTGAGCTTTTATCTGGGGTAGAGAGGTGACCAAGGGCTTGACGGACGTGTCCTATGAGGGTCTTGCCTAGTGCTTTGAGTGAGTAATTCTTGGAGGTACTGTCAAAATCAAAGGAGATAGAAAAGTGATAGCAGAACTTTTTTTCTCTCTCTTTTTTTCCCCTCCCTCCCCACCCCCTTCTCTCTACTCCTTTTCCTCTGTGTTTCTGTCTACGGGAACATGTCCTGGTGCTTTGTGAAGGCTGCAGGGATGCTGGCAGGATGCAGACTTTCTCAGCCCTTCGTGCCCAAAGGATAAGGGGACGCCGGGGCGGAGGGGGAGGCAGGTTGTTTTGAAAGTTGTTTGTGTGTTGAAAGCCGGTGGGAAAGTTCAGGCTTCCCCATTTGGAAAAGGCAAGGCTGGGTTCCGCTCTTCCAACATGCGCTTTCCATTTTTAGCTTCATTCAGACGCAGACAGCAGCTCCTTTCCTCTTCCTCTCCTTGTTTGTGACACTTTTCTGAGGCAGCTTTTCCACAGGCTACTAAGTGGTCTTGCGGCCATGACCCCACATTTTCTCCAGCATGGAAAACACTTTTTTTTTTTTTCCCCTTTCTGAGACATTAAAGGAAGGGGCTGAAAAAGGTAAAGCAGTTGTCAGCCTAGGGATTTTTCTCCTCTTTGTTTTTATTCCCTCCTTATTATTACCGAGGCTGGCGTTCTGAGGCACTGCTGCAGTCAGAGCAGCTTCGTTTACACTGCTTTTTGGCTATTACTCAACTGTACCAGCTATCCTGCATACGCTTTTAAAGTGTCACAGACTACCGTATTAGTCACGCTGTCTCAACGGAAACCACAACACTGAAGGACAATGAGGATTAAAGGCTGTTTTCTTATTTTCCAGGCTGCTACACAGCGTAGCTCGGACGCTGTGAGTTTCAAGGATCTGGTGAAAGGGAGAGAGTGGACAATGAAAATGGACATGGAGGATGCTGACATGACCCTGTGGACGGAAGCTGATTTTGAAGAGAAATGCACCTACATCGTCAATGACCACCCGTGGGATCCCAGCGCCGATGGAGGCACCCTAACTCAGGCAGAGGCTTCCTTGCCAAGGAACTTGACTTTCAAATACGCATCTAACTGCAAAGAGGTAAGTGGCGGTGCTCTGGGGAGGTTGGGGTCAGAGGAGCCGAACCCCAGCACTTTGGGAACCGTGTGCGCCCACCCAGGCTTCCTTCTTGAGCACACACGCGCCACCACCACCAGTGTTGGCCAGCTTTTCAGATGGGGCTCTGGAAACTCTTTTAGGAGACTGGTGTATTCACTATCTAACATGTAGTGTTTTCACTGGAAATTCTAGCCTGCCTGTCCCTGAAACTGGTTCTCTACCAATTCACAAACAGTTAAATTTTCACACAATTTGAACAGCATCTGAATAAGCATATTTAAACTGTAGGGTAGTTCTCTGTGCCAATTTCTAGACTGCTCTTTGCCAGGACCATTCATTGCCTCTGGCTCAGAGATTAAAGTGCCTCGGTTGTCCAATAAATAGCTTTTTTTAAAAAAAAAAAAGTAGAGGAAAAAAAAACAAATTCCTGGAAATGTGTTTAATTATTTCTTTTTGTTTTCCCCTTGGTTATGAAATTGCTTTATTCTTTTCATGCGCTTGCCTTTTTCCCGA
This sequence comes from Rhynchotus rufescens, assembly GCA_032273925.1. Taxonomy (NCBI): domain Eukaryota; kingdom Metazoa; phylum Chordata; class Aves; order Tinamiformes; family Tinamidae; genus Rhynchotus; species Rhynchotus rufescens. The sequence goes on from JAVCKT010021383.1 coordinate 8,272, forward strand.
CTTCCTAAATTCTTAAAAACTCCGGCATATCGATTAAGGAAGTGATGGTAAAACTGTAGTGAGCTTCACAGAAGGGTGGCCATAGCTTAAATTAACTTTTGTTTATCTAGGACAGTATCTTCAGTGGTAGCTAGACATGCGAGTCCGTCCTATCCTTGTCCCTGGAGTGGGGACATTCTTTGTTGTTGTTTCAGAAGGGCTGGAAAGAAATGAGCCCGGATGAGCAATTTGGTTGTGTTTACTCCTTCATATAGAGTAGCTATTATAGCTAGGTGTGATGTTCGGCGGGGTAATAACCCAAGGGACAACCCTTCATTTCTCCTTGTGCTGAGACTTGTGGTATAGCAGCTATTACCTGTGCTTCTACTTTGGCTAAACACACTGACCACAGAGCTGAAAAGCAGAGGTACACTCATCCGTGCCTATCAAATATTTCCTTCCGAAGGAGGTACTTGTTTGATCCTGCATTCAGAAATAGGGCCGGACCCCCAGCTGGAGGGTATTGGCATGAGGGAATTTGGCTTGGCAGCGCCTGATAGAGTAGCTGGCAGGCTTGGTAAAAGGCTAAAGCTGAATTCCCGTGTAAATCACTCTTCTCCCTCCTGCCCTGCCCTGCCCTGTGGAACTTGGCAGAGAGAGGACACGCTTAAGAGACAAAGGCGAAACTTAGTTTTGCATTATCGCGTTGCCAGATAAGTCTTACTTTTTGGGGGGGATTAAAGTGCAGCTCTGCTGTGTGCTGCGGGAGGGTTTCTTTGCTGGGCGGAGAGGCGGCTCGCTCGGCTCGTAGGCAGCCGCTCGTGACCCGTTGGCTGCTCCAGTTCCCTGCTCTGCCACCCCAATTCGGTTTTGCTCCGGTGACAGGAGAAGTCCGAGAAGCTTTTAAAATTCCCAGCGGGGTGTTTGGAAACACCAGCATGTAGTTTTCTTACGCTATAGCGCAGCTCAGTGAATCAGGATTGTGATCCCTATCTGGTGGGGGGGAAGGAAGAGAAAAGTTTTTGAAAGGTTCCTACTTCTTTCTTGTAAAATATGACCAATACAGATCCCCGCTAGTGGGAGTCTGAATATAGAACATCCTCCTTTTGTTCTCCAGAGTTCCCCATCCTCTTTTATTTACGCTAAAGAGCACCTACTGTAAGGAGCAATAAGAACTCGTGAATCCTGACTATTTCTAATGCAGCTCTGAACCGAGGAGCCGATATATACATATTTTTTTCTTTCTCTGAAAGCCACAGTACTGTACATTTATAGGTAGGTCACTCGCTTGTTACTTGTCTGCGGGGTGAAACAGTTGTGTGTGGCGTAACATGCTGGCGTTTCAGCAACTTCTGGCTTGAAACGCCGCGTTCCTCTGTCGGATTTACAAGTTCTGTTTTGCTCAGTGGGGTCAGAACTGCGTCTGCTGCTTATGCACATAAGTATTTGCGGGGTCAGAGAGGGAGAGGGAGCCCAATTCCCATTTTGGCCCGATGCAAAAGCCCTGGAGTTCTGACAGTTTGATAGGGCTTGTTTTTTCTTCCTCGCTTACGAAAGGATGAGGTAAGACTTTGGGGGGTGCGTGCGTGTGTAGCAGCGGATTTCAGATGTGAGCTGTCTTCACTGTGAACTTTGGGGAGAGCTGTGGCTTCATCTGGTCGAGAGTTGTAAATGCTGAGTCAATTTATTGACAAAAACATATAATACCTTGCTTGTGAAATGCTAATACTGTCATGATTAGATCATGAAACACTAATGCTGCCATGATTAGTGCCGTATCTCCTTTTGGAGTAGGAGAACTGCCGTGTGCCTGCTAGGCAGAGAGGAAGTGTGATCAGTGCTGCTTGGAAAGGGGGAGGCTCATTCCTCTTCCTCGCCCGCTTTGCGAAGGCAGTAGCTCCTCTTCAAAGGTTTGTCGCAATTGCAAGAGATGCCGTGACACATCATACTTTTGTTTATTCTTGGATCTTCGCTGGGGATTTTTCTAGAGGACGCATTTTTCGTTATGAGTTCCCAGTATGTGTCAGCATTTTGAAAAATGAATTACTATTGCTCGTAATATCTAGGCTGTTAGGTTTACATGAAGTCCTTTATTTATTTTTGTGTGTGAGTTATTTACCCGTTGCTGCGATTTTAACAATTAACATAAATGATGAAACACAGTGACAAAATCACACTGTACAAGACTGCATGTGAATAATCTTTTTTCCCACTGAAATTTCAAGTCGATTTTTCCCAATATTTTTTTGCCTCTAGTTTCAGCCCTTAAACTCCTAGCAGCCCTTTCTGATATAAAATGTCAGTTACTCTGTGGTCTTTAATATTACTAGTGCCTAATCCTTTGCTTTTCACAAACATACCTCAGCAAACCCAGGACTTGTTGCTTTTTCTTTCTGACAGGCCCATTCTTTAGAGACTGGCATTGAATTCTGAGGCCACAATTCTGAACTGTCATAAAATATACTGTAATGACCTCATACACTTGCCTTTTTGCATTTGGTTTGTTTTATTTCTTTTATATATGATCACAGAGGAAGCAAGCTGAAAACATTTTTCCTGGTGGCATTCTTTCTAAAAATCTCCTACGTGAATGAAAAGGTCAGATTTGTGGGGACTTATAGATTCAGTAGTTAAAAAACAAACAAACAAACAAAAATATCCCAGTGTTATTCCAGGATACATGATGGCCTGCCCTGATTTATGTTTGGAAAATACTCTTGTTTTATAGTCACTGAAGCCAGTAAGGATTTTGTTTGTTTGTTTTTAAAGCAATTTATTAGGCCTCTTGCAAAATACCCTCTTCTTTCAGAATTAATAGGCCTGGTTGTTCCCTCCCGATGCCCTCACCCTAAGCAGAGCTGTGTTCTAGAAGCGCTTTTTCATCTCAAAACGAGAACCTAAGCCGCTGTGTTTCTTGTCTGGGAGCCCGCGGGGATGTGTTTGGGCTCCCAGCCCCGCTGACGAAGACGGATCCGCCGGGACGGCCGCGAGGTCGGCGCGGCCCATAAAGCATCCCCGGGCCGGGCTTCTGTGAGGGGAGCTCAAGCGTGCGAGCGCTGAAAGGCTGGAGCGGCCGCCGGCTTGGCGGGAGGCGCCCGGCCCCGCGCACGCCATTAGGACCCTGGTCAGTTCCAGCAGGGCCTCCTTCCTGGGCTAGGTGCTCCCTGCCCTGACGGCCTTCCCGCCGCGGCGGTCTGAGGGCCGCAGGGTGGCCAGGTGGCTCTCAGCGTGGCTGACGCGGCGGCTGGTCCCGCGAAAGCCGCACCTGGTGCCGGCCCCTGTGCTCTGCGCTCATGCCGAGCCGCTCCGGCCGCGGGGAAAGCGGCTCAGCGCATTTGCGCGCGGCGGGAGCGCTGCCTGCCCACCGCTCGGGGAAGGTGTCGCCAGCCACGAGTTACGAGATGGCATTAGATGTGGCTTTCATGACAGAAATGTAGCTCTGGCAAAAGGAAAAAAACACCTTAGCAGGCTACTGGCAGCAAAGCTGAGAGGTTTTAGATGGTGGTGACTTGAAGAGAGGGGGAAAAGGTCAGTAGGGAGCCCTGTGAAAACAGCCGCTCCCTGCCTCGTAGCCGAGCCCGCGTTGCTCGCAGCAGCCCCTGCACGGGGCTGGCTGCGGTTCGGCAGGGGCAGGAGCGCAGGGCTCGCCGATGCTGCGCTGCGCGACCCGCGGTGAGGCCGCCCGTCGGGTCCCGTCGCGGCAAGGCCGCCCGTCGGGTCCCGTTGCGGCGAGGCAGGCATGTGCCGAAGGACACCTGGTGGACACAAGTCTGAAATGCCTCTTGCCGGCAGCCCGGCTCCCCTGCCTCCCGGCACACCGCGTTGCGTTGTGTTGCGTTGCATTGCGTGCGCCGCCTTGTCGCTAGCCAGCCCTGCCATAGCAGGGGCCCCTGGGCCACCGCAGCAGCTCCCTGGGGACCAGCAGAGGCCTGGAGTGGCAGCAGCCTCCTCGCTGTCACCTCTCCCACTCCCCGGCCACGCAGGAGGAGCAGAGGTGATGGACCTCTGTCCGGAAAGCCATCCTTGCGCCAAAACCAGCTGAGCAATGCCAGGCTGGCTTAGCAAAGCTTCAGCGTTGGCACGCAAGTGTCCAGAGCGCCTTCCGCCCAAATACCTTGCGACAGCTACGTGATGCCACGTTAAGCTCACGTTCTGCCTCTTGGGGAAGAAGCCAATGCTATATAAGGTAAATATCGAAAAGTATCTGCTGTGTCAGAAGCCAGGGCAGTGAATGTTTCAAGTTGACTAGTCCCAGGAGTGATTTCTAGAGATTCTGAGAATTTCATTAAGGTTGTTTTAATTAAGAGCAAGGTGTTTTAAAACTGTGCAAGAACTCCAGCTCCCTCGCAGTAAAGCTGCCAGGGTGTGCTATAGCTTGGTGGTGAACTTTTCTTGAGAGGGCAGATGGATGTAAATGAAGATATATGGGGAAGATGAGAAGAACATCTGCCTTTTTCAACTCTCTATGAGAAATGTACAAGCAAGACAAAAATAAAACTGAGGCACTGAGCTTGTTTCAGCTTGTGGTAGGTGTAGGAAAATTTCTGGAAGTCCCTTTTCTCTCTCTTCAGTCCAGATGCACAGATCAATGGAGCATTTAACTACCTCTACTTTTGTTGTTTAGCTTTTTTTTTTTTTTTTTTTGGTAGTATTTTGAAACAGTGTTAAAAAAGAGACAAGTGCCAACGGCTGCCACCTATACTTGTCAGTCTCATCTCCTAGATTCCATAGCTGTCATTGGTCCCCCTTATTTTGAGATTTACTATTATCCTAGGCATTAGTCATTTACTGGGACTTTTAATCAAGAGCTCAAACGGCTCTTAGAGTATTCATGCCTTGTTAGCAGATAGTAGAACCCCACTAATTCTCACTTGCCCAATACACAAGTAGATAGTCCTGTGTCTCCGTCTCTCCCTTTCTCACAGCCATGGTGAAAGGACAGAATAAAATGGAGCATGAGAAAATCACAAGGTTTAGCAAATTTACCAAGTTGTGTACAGTCTGGAGTTTTTACTGTTACAGGGTTTTATCTGCTTTGGAAAGAATGGCGATTCCTTGCAGTATACAGATAGCAGAAACCCCTATTCTCGAGGTTGCTCAACAAGTTCTGCTGTTGCTGCCTTTTTCTGAAATTCTAAGAAGACGATTATTAAGCAGCAAGGTGTGTGAAAGGGACACAATACATTTTGTTGTGAAAGTTTGGTTAGATCACGAAATTAATGGGCTCTTTACCTTCCTTTTTCTCCACTAAATGAGCAGCAGGATCAGTCTTACAAAGTCTTGCTTTTTGGTTGTCAAATTGCTGTATTTTTGGACATGTTAAAAATAAGAAGATGGGTGAGGAACAGAGAGACATGAACCCAATAACTCAGCAGTGTTTTGCAAAGGGTTACTCCAAGGCACGTTCTTCTGAATAATGATGAATTGCTTCCTGATTTGTGGTCAGTGCCTTTTTTTGGTATAATTACTGTCAAGAAGGAAGCTGAACAACTCGAGTACATTTCTTAGACCTAGCATAGTGGAGCATTTTTATCAATTCTTACGCCTTTTTGACCAAACCCACTTGACATCTGTTACCGGAACTGCTGCCTCCTTTTTATAAAAAGAGGGTGATCTGTGAGTACATGTCCCAGAGCTGTTTCATGTTCTGTTTTGTTTCTTACTGCATGCTGGTGAGAGAAATGGAGGGTGTTTTTTTTATCTTTTTGTTCTGCTTTTAGCTATTGAGAAGCAAGAAAAAAGGCGGGGTTGGGGTTGTTCATTTTGGTCTAAAGGAAAAGGGGGATCCGTTCCAGTTCCCAACTTAATAGAAAAGTTGGCTCCCTAGCAGTGAAGCGATCGATTGTTATTGAGTATTTTCATTTTGTGGGACTAGACGTCTGGGGTCTGCCTTTGATAGGGGAAATAACTTATGAAAGTGTTTGACAGATTCTGTACACTTCACTTACTGTTTCTTCTAGTAAATACATGCTTCCACAAAACACATTTTTCAGTCAGTATTCATCACTGGCTTCCATATGTCTCAGTACGATGTTAGGATCTAGCAGAGCTGGTCATATCATACCAAACATGGTTCTCAAGTTATTTCTGTTTTGCTGACCTGTCACTAAAAATCTGTTGCACTGGGTGTTTCACCTTGTAAGATCTGAGGATGGGGAGAAGGAGGAGGAATTTTCAATTTCCTCTGGAGATGGGAGACTGATCCTGTGCTGTTCTTCTTGTAGGTCACTGGAGTGATAAGCAAAGAGTATATCCCAAAAGGAACACGCTTTGGACCCCTGGTAGGAGAGATCTATACCAGCGATACGGTTCCCAAGAATGCGAACAGAAAATACTTTTGGCGGGTAAGCAGGAAAAAACAGCACCATGTTGTTGCAGTAAGCAGATCACTAAATGAGTACAGCTGAAAAGCTGGGTCACTTCCTGCTTCAGACCGGTGTGAACGCAGGGGGCAACTTCTTTTCTCTGCCGTATATGAGCAGAGCAAGTGCGGTGAACGGGGTTGAGTAAAACACTGGCTGTCTGGGATATTGGGACTCTGGGAGCAGGGCAGATGCACAGCTCTTCCTAGCTCTGTCTCTGAGACAAATCAGTGCTTAATAAAGCAACACATCCGTCACTCCCTGTAGGGGCAGGTTGTTTTGCATTTCTTCACAGCAAAAGCTCATTCTTGTTTATGCAAATATCACGTACCCTTGATTTTTCCAACTACGAAGAAGTTATGGAAAGTACTGCGTATGTTTTTAATTCTGAAATTGTGATATGTTCTGTAATTTCATTTTCCTTAGATTTTGCTTAGAACTGCTATCATACCGTGGTGTTAATCTTCAATATATACCTTTCCATTTCTGAGCTTTTCTAAACCATTTTGGAAAATGTTAAAATAGCAGTCCATGGATCTCACTGTAGAGGTGATGCTTAACTTGTACTCTGTAGCATAGGATGGAAGCATGAGTTAAGTTGTTCTGGCTTGGCAATTCTGTGCCAGGGAATATGCTTCCAGTTTGCCCATTAACATCGTGCTCAGTTTCCTGTACAGGCCCATTGTTAGGGGATATTTCTTTGCCCTCATCACCTTCCCTGGATCTGTTTCACTGCTATCTAGTCAGCTAGCTTGAGTTTAAGTCCGCAGATTTGGGAGTATATCCAAGCTCCTGCGCCAAGGCACCTGCCTTAGCAAGATCCCAACCTCATACCGAAGTGGAAGCCAGAGCAGGACCCAGCATCCCCACATCGCTTTCTTCCCATGTGGGTCATCATTTTGGGTCGCTCCAGCTGTTTCCATGCAGTCTCACACAGCACTGCCCAGGCTGTTATTTGCATGGACACTTCCACAAAGCCTACAGCTGTAATCACCCCCATAAGGCTAAGATATTTTCTTTTTTTCTAAAGTTTTTGGGAGCTCGTGCCCAGCATAGGAAGCAGCCGCTGCGCTGGCCTCGCTCTACCTGTTGTTAACAGTTCAGCAGATGTTAGGGCTGTTAACCATCTTGCAGGACTTTTTTATTCATGTATTGTAGCGAGAGAGATGACATCATTCTCATGATGCGACTTTGAGCCTTAGCGTGCAGAGATCCTCCAAAATAATGCTATGGGGGCCATCCAAGTGCAGTGGAACGCACGGCTGCAGTCCCGCGGTGCGGTCAAGGCTCAGCGAGGGTCCCGAGCCGGCGCGTGCGGAAGAAACGGTGGGACACAACTTCCCACGGGTTCCCGAGGGCCGGGCAGCCCCAGCGCTGCGCGGGGAGGGGACGCGTCCCGCGACGGCAGCGGTGGCGGCGGCGGCGTCACTTCTCGTAAGGGCGCCGTGACTCAGCACCTTCGTTTTAATCTGCTCCATCGGCCGCGGAAAGGCAGCGAGATGGCAGGACGGAGGCCCGCGGGGGCGTGCGCGCCTCCGTGCGCAGAGCCCCCGCGCGCTTTCCTTTTTTTTCTGAAAAGAGAAGTACAGTAAATGGCCCCATCTCCGGCCGGGTGCCTGGAAGCCGTCCGTCGAGGGCAGCTTTAGAAAGCAGCTTCCGCCCCGCGCCTGCCGCGCCGCTGGAGCCCCGCGTTCCTGGAAGTTTGTGCTGCTGAGTAAACAAAGAAACGTGAAGAAAAAAAAGAGAAGAAAAAAAAAAAAGAAAGAAAGAAAAAAAAATCTCCTCTTGATAGCAGAATTCACCCGGCTTCGTTCCATTTTTCTCATAACAAACACACCGCAAAATCTCTCACAAGCCTCTTTGATGAGGCCACATGTATTTCCCCCTTCTCGGTTTACAGGAAGTTACTCTTAAAGAAAGTGATTCTGGTGTTTACTGCCCGCGTTAAAGGGCCAGCCCGGCTGCCCGCCGCGCTCCCGCGGGAAGGGCGCCGGGCACGGGAGGCGAGCGGCGGGCAGAGCGCGCGCTCCTCGCGCGCACGTGAGCCCGCTCTGCGCCGCACAGAGAGGCGTTTCCTGCGCGCAGACACCCATCGCCCCCGTGCCCATCGCTCCCGCTTGAAGGTCTGCCTTCTGCCCGGTCATGCAGCGCGTGACACTGAAACACGCTGTTTCCCTCTGCGGGGATATAGCTCTATCCGCCGACTCTTTATTTTTTTTCAACTACTCTCATTCTGACCACTTTAAGCAAGAGTAGCTTCTCTCAGCAATTTGGGCGCTTTTCTCCCCCCGGCTTGCTGAGCACTTTTTCGAATTTGCCTTTCCTTTCCCCTCCGTGGGCAAGCCAGAGCAGGTCCCGTGATAGGAAAAGTGACTTCTCATCAACTGGCCCCTCTCCAGCTCGTCGCTGAGTTATGGCAGGTGAAGTTCATCCCCGCCTCACCCTGCCTTTTCTGCAGAAGGGCGACAGTCCAAGTATGAGCAAGTGCTCCTTTAGGACTCTCGGGGGGGTGGAGGATGTTTGCATAGTTTAAACCTTTGGGCGGGGGTGGTAGGAAACTGCAAGTACAGAGGCCATAGAAAAAGGCGAGAAAGGCTCTGACGTAGCACAGCCACTCAGTCTTATACACAGGTGACTCAAAGCATTAATGCAAGCATGCACTCAGACCTGCAGTCATTAGCATCACCCACTCGTTGCTCATAGCACCAGGAAAAGGACTCTCAGGTAGACTGTTTATGCAGGGAGAGGACTCTTCGTTTCAGATTTTGTGTGTGTCTTGGGTATATATGCTAAGCGGAGCCACAAGGGCTAAGGAGAAATGGAAGAGGTAACTATGTACCTGCCTTTGCATAAGTACATCTTCTCTTAATGCGAAGGAAATCAGAGTTGGAAAGAGGACTCCAGCTTGAATTATGATTACAGTAATACTTAATCCTCTTGTTGTTGTTGTTGCCTGTTTTTTTTTTTCTTCTTTAAAGGTCATCATCACCACTCTGAACTCTGTGACCGTGTCTGGTGTATTGAGTCTATACATGTATATATATGAATGTATTAATATGTACCTCCTCTCTATCCCAGATCTATTCTAATGGTGAGCTTCACCACTTCATTGATGGATTTAACGAGGACAAGAGCAACTGGATGCGTTATGTAAACCCAGACTACTCTGTCCAGGAGCAGAACTTGGCTGCTTGTCAAAATGGAATGAACATCTACTTCTACACCATCAAGCCCATTCCTGCCAACCAGGAGCTGCTCGTGTGGTACTGCCGGGACTTCGCAGAGAGGCTCCACTACCCCTCTTCCAGAGAGCTGACAGTCATGAACCTCAGTAAGTGGATTACTGTGTGAACAAGGAATGCTAGTAATGTCTCTTCTGCCTATATGATCTAATAATAAGTTGTATAATTACACAGCTGCGTCGTCTGTTGTGTCACAGCAGGTAGCTTGGAGTAGAAAGAGGAAATTAAAAAAAAAAAAAAAGGCAACAGAATGAGTTCCCCGAGCATGTTTAAGTCTAAACAGATTATTTAAAATCTAAACAGTTATTGTTTTATAATCTGATCATTATCTGATGAAGTTCTGCACAAACAACCCAAATATATCCTCATATATTCAGAGTCACAGATGTTGATTCACCCTCAGTCTTTCAAAGTCCAGATCTTGTAGAGCGTTGAAGAAAAATCTGCTTTGACAGCATATACCAAAGGCTGTCCAGTCATGCTCCCAAAGGGCTGCCCTTACTGTAAGCACGCGGAAGTGGCCATTTGCTGTGACTCTCTCTCAATGTCTAGCAAAATATATGTTGATCATATAATGTTCTTCAAATTTTGCCTTTAAGGTTCCTTCTCTTATGGGAACAAATCCCTTGCAGACTTCTAACCTCTTCTCATCTGATTACTTGTTCTTTAAGCTCTGGGTATTTTCTCCCCTTTTCTTGGCTGTAAGGTTCAGCTTTCCTTTTGTATTCAAAAAATAAAAGCCTATGGAAACACAGGGAAGAGGTATTTCCAGGAGTTTATCTCTGGAGGTCTGCTGTGGTTTCTGACCATTTCCAGCCTTTGGTTTGGTTGAAGCTTTTATCTCTGTACAGCACGTCACCCAGAACCCTTGAACAGAGTCATTCCCGTGGACTTCTGTCCAGCTCCTGGGCTACCTCCTCTCCTGTTAGCTGGTCTGAGATAGAGCAGAGCATTCCCTCGCCATTCTACCAGTGCCGACACTGGAATCTGGGCCTGCAGAAAACTGCAAACAAGTTTTCTGTTTGTTGGTTTTACGAAAAGGGCCATTTGTTGTTATTTGGCAACAAGTAAAGGATTATAAAATGCCATTATTACTTTGGGGATTATCAATCAGAACTAAAATGTGATCCCACATCATGAAAGTGAGCCACCAATTCAGGTTAATCAGGTTAAAATACATTGGTCCTCTGTGAACATCTTCCTTTCTGCAGATTTTGTCTTTGCATTTCTTTACTGAGTGTAGCAAGTGATAGAAGGAAATTGGCTTTCTTTTAATGTAGGCAGAAAAGAGAGAGCGAGAGATATGTCCTATGCTGCTATATTCTCTGTTCACAAAACATATATCATCGATTCTTGTCATCTTTCTGCATATGTCATTTCACCACTCCGAGCGTTTTCATTTCCCGATATGGAGGCTGTTCCGTGGGGCCCACACGTGGGACAAACATTAAATATTCCTGTGAACCAGCACTTCCCAAAGTGCTAATCAGATCCATTTGGATCCTGGCTGGGTAGATGCACAGATACATTCCTAGCTTTCTGCATCTGCTGCTATCTTAAGTTACCTTCCAGCAGTGGTGAGGTGTGTATTCACCAAGTGTCAACAAATTTCCCAGTAGCTCCTATTCAGGTGAAAACTGGTGGTGTCTCAACATGTGCAGCATGGCTCTTTCCAGTGAAAGGAGGTTCAATAAGTGGATTAAAGCAGACCTGGTCTTGTAAGAACTATGTATTTCAGCCTTGTCAGTAGAAAAAACAGCCTTCCCAGACACAAAGACTGAAGCATCCCTTCTAGTTTTTAAAAATGATTTGATATAAGCCACTTAAATATTTTATAGTAACATGCAGACCAAGAAAATAGCAGCATAGAAAATGGGCAAAAGTTCTCGGGCTTTTTGATTGTCTTCCACTGCTAGCAACAGCTCTGGTGGGTTTTTTTTTTTTTAAATTTGTTTTTCTTTTTTGGGGTTTTTTTTTTTTTTGGTAGGTTTTTTTTTTTTTTTTATTGTCTCATCTTTATATCTTTGTAACAAACTCATTCAGGTCCATGGCATACAGTCAGGCCATAAAGCCCTCATATAACATAAAGATTGGAGTTATTTAGAGTTTCAGGGCCCTTTCTAGAAGAATAGTAAAAATATTGCAGAGATGTCGCAAAAATACCCCTTCTGCTGAAGGACTTGTAGCAGCAGAGGAAAAGGGGGGTCTTTCGCTAGTGTTACTGCTGGAACCAAATTATTTTAAAGCAGTATCAGCACTGCTTGGCTGGCAGAGACCTTCAGCTGTCTCCTTCCCCTTCCTCCCAGTCTCCTGCTTCTAATTAAATCCCAACTAGCAAGTATCCTACTGCCATTCCAGCTTCTCTTTCTAGGGGGGAAGCTTAACTGAGTTGTCCTCAAACTGTATTCATCAGGGAAATAAATTCAGGAATCATTAGGGAATCATCATCAGGGAATAGATTTCAGAGCACTTTTCCCGGAATTGTTAAAACTGCCCCTGCTACAGATTTTGTCCCATCAAAACATCTTAAAACCAGGCTTGGGAGAGCGCTCCAGCCTCTGTGCTGGAGAGCAAGGTCCTCTCCAACCTAAGAAATTGTGGATTTTCTGTGTCCAGAGGGGCGCAGTTTGCACAGGAGGAGCAGCCGTAGGCCCCGTACGTCTCGCCCGGCCGCTAGCTGGGGAGCTGGGCTGGCTCTGAGGAAGAGGGAGGGAGAATCGGGGCCCTCCGGAGCGAGAGGCTCCCTGGTGCCTGGTGTCCCTCCCGGCGGGACACGTGTGGTCAGAGGGGCAGCAGCACCATGGGGCTCATGTGCGGACACGGCCACGGTTCATTGCGTGGGCTCAGTCCTGCTGAGCGAGGCCTGGCACCCGTCGGAGGCTTTGGGTGAACCAGGACCAAGCTGGCTCAGCAGAGGCTGTCCTGGGTGCTCGCTGACAGAGAACTGCCAGTAAAACCCGGGTTTTACTGAGTGAGGATCCCCAGGGACAGACAGGCACCTCGGGGATTTGGAGATGGGCCTCTTGAACTTCAGCTTTAATGTTCCTCCGTGCGCGCCCGAGCCGGAGAGGCCCCCGGGGAAAATGTATCAGGGAATTTCTCTGGCTTTATTTCCTGTAATTAGTGGCCTCAGAAATGAGAACTACCACTTCAGCGCATAAATATATTTACGCATACACGTAGAGCATCTATTTGCCTCTGTAACAGCAAACTTTCAAATTAAAGGCAACTCCTGTAGCGTTAGTTCATTTGTGCCACAGAAGGAAAGCATCCAGGCTCAAGCAGCAATTAGGCCTGTGCTTAGTTATGGGTTTAACCGTGTGCTCCGTGTTTTGTTGAAATGGGGCCTTTGACCCAGTCCTTCTGACCCGGAGGCCCCACCTGCCTTCGTGGCCGTGCTCGGCCCCACGGGAAGCTTGGGGACAGGCTCAAGTGCCTGCAAGGAGTGGGGCAGGGCTTGTGGCATCGAGGCTCCACGCAACACTGGGGAGAAACTGATTTTCTTTCTAAATAATTCCGTTTTCCTTCTCTCTGAGGCTGTTGGTGGTGTTTCCTGTCAAGAAGTGAGATATATCACCTTCAGATGGTGCCGTTGTCCAGTAAATGGTTTTAAGCACAGTGACAGAGGCGTTTTTGCTTTCTGCTGGCCAAAATATTAGTCCTTAATATTTTGTTAAAGCAACGGTTAACCTCATTCAATCATGACTCCAGGTTGTCTGTTGGTCTTTAATGTTCTTGGCATTTAGACTAGCCGACAGACCCAAGAAGTTTGCTCAGGGGGTCCCGCATTAGCCTAGCATTTCATTGCTCTGTGTTCGTAACACCATTATTTGGGGTTAGAGGGTGGAGAAGGTAAAAGCTTTTTTTTTTTTTTAAAAAAAAAAAAAGAACAAAACAAAATATAATTGCTTTGACTCAGAACATGACTATTTGATAATAATGTTCACGTATTGCAATCATGTGAGGCAACTTCCTGCTATTCATGACATGTTTGTCGCCTCAGTCAAGCAGGTGACATCTTATTTTGGTCAAGCTTCAGAAAATAAGTTTGAGTTAGGGGCCAATAATCTGCATAGTGAAACATTTGATTTCTTTGTGTTTTTTTCATAAACAATTTTAACAAGGTGTTTTTAAAAATCTTGCAAATTTTAGCAAGATTAACTTTCAAGGGCTCAATTTAAAAATGTGATTTATTTTTATTCTTTGTACTGGCCTCTGTAAAATTATCCTTAGATAAAATATACTAGTTGTTTTCCCTTTTTGTTTATGGTCACTTTCACTTTCTGCTTTTAAAAAGCTTTTGTATTTGGGTTAAGAGGCAACATCTGCATTTGTTAAAAAAAGAAAAAAAAAAGAAAAAAAAAAGAAAAGCTTACTAGAACCTTCAAAAGGGCACAGAAAAAAATGGTTTTTACATTATATGAAAGATTGTTTTCATAAAATCAGAATTTGGGGCTGAATTTGACTTAGTATTGAGGATTATTTGAAGGATCCTTTGAAGCCCTTCTCTGAGCAAAATGTTTTCAAAGTCATGTCACACTGCCTTGGACACATTTAGAAAACAGATGATCAAACTATATACTTGTAAATGTTGATCTCCATTCTCATTTTGAGTGGAAACCCGCTTTGTTTTGCCTGCTGCACAACTTCTAGGTTCTCTTTCTACTAGCAAAGCAGCCTCTCAATTTAGATCGAAAATGTGAATCGGCACAATTAAGCTTCACCACTCAGAATGTTCAGTACCATTTCACTCTTGAAATTACTGCCTGCCTACAACCGTTTTTCAAGCGTTTAGAAAGAAAAAAAAAAAAGAAAAATCTTTGTTTTTGTGAAGTCTTTCTCAGGCTAGAACTAGAAGTGTCAGAATGAGAGCAAAACCCACAGCTCTGCAGCAGTTTGTGCCTGCAACCTCCGTATTTAAGTTAGAGTGACTTGAGACACCCTTTCCATACAGGTTTTGCTCATACTTAGAAGTCACAAGAGTTTCTTTCTTTCTTTCTTTCTTTCTTTCTTTCTTTCTTTCTTTCTTTCTTTCTTTCTTTCTTTCTTTCTTTCTTTC
>JAVCKT010021383.1:23013-38892 GCA_032273925.1 Rhynchotus rufescens
CTTTCTTTCTTTCTTTCTTTCTTTCTTTCTTTCTTTCTTTCTTTCTTTCTTTCTTTCTTTCTTTCTTTCTTTCCTCCTAAAAACTCACAGCCGATTTTCTTATTCTTTCTCAGATCTGTACCACACAAATTGCGCTGGTCATGTTTTGCCGTGAGCCCCCTTTTTTGTGTGACTATATTTGACCACAGAAACTAGACGGATCTTGGAAGAGTGTGTATCTGTGCTTACTCTACGTGTACACACACACGAGGAGAATGGGAGAGAGGGAAACGTGTAAAGAGGCAAACATTAGGTGACCAATAAGAAAACTAAAAACACAAGTTAAAAAATCCATTTAGAAGAAATATTTATTTTTGAAGAGTGGCTCCTTTAAGAGCGACAAAAAGGGTCATAAACTCAGTCAGGTCCAGCCCTAGTTTAAATCCATATTCAAGATAAAACATAAGAATCTCTCCTTGGCCGCTGATGCTACTTTTTCTTTCTTTTTAAATGCAGTGTTGTCACCCTTGTGTAGATCTTTAGACCTGTCTGGTGTTCTGCAGTGTTCAGGTAACAGGGGAAGAAGTCAAGCAGGGATTTATGCAGCAAAGCCAGCATGCAAGCTGAGGAGATGTGCCCTAGTTAGACATTAAAAAAAAGAAAAGAAAAAAAAAATAAAAAAAAAAAGAAAGCTTTCAATATTGTTTAAATACTGCGATTTCTGTCCACGCGTGGAAGTAAACAGGGGGAAGGTTCCGTAAAGGAAGCGGCGGCTGTTGCTGCCGGGTGCCGAGGGGGATGTCGGGCAGGGAAAGCGGCGTTCAGGCCGACCTTCCCCGCGGTCGGTGTGGGCACCGCAGCTTCCCCACGCGCAGGGTTCAGCCTGCTCCCGGTGACAGCCGGCCCTCCTCCCCGCGCAGTTTCTGTATCGCTTTTCCAGCAGCCTTGGCACTTCTTCTTCCTCTTCCCCTCCCCCAGAGCCATTTATTTGTGTTTTAAAAAGGGAGGAAAAAAAAAAAAAAAAGAGAGAGAGAGAAAAGTGTCAATTTGAACTTCCTGCTTGACAGACCCCACTGAGAAACTGATACGGGCCGGATAAGGTGATATTTATTTATTTTTACTGTTCCGGGGCTTCCCGGGTCCCGCTTGGCCCCCGCGGCCCGGCGTTGGATGCTTCCCGGCCGGCCTCGCTGCTGATGGTGTCCCCGGGAGGCTGGCGCGGTGACAGGCGGCCGATAAGGAGGTGAAGATAACACCCCTCTCCGCTCTGCTCGGGGAGCTTCTAGCAGCCAGCAGGACCCGGGGGGCTCCCTGCGCTGAAATCGGGGAGGAGGGAATCAGCCATTAGCGTGTGAGGATGGACAAAATCACAAATGAAAGTAGATGATGGCTAATGCCAGATAGCGTGAGCTACGGTTAACTTATCTGTGAAGCAGCTCTGAATTTTGCTCCGGCATCTAAAAAAGCAGTTTTGAAGCTACGTGCACCTTATGTGTGTATGTGCTTGCATATATTAGACTATATATTTGATCATAAACATTTTCCTTGGAGGAATCTGTGTTCAATCACACGTCATGGCAATTTCAAAATATGCACACTGCCCACATCACTAAATTTGCTTGCTACTAGTCTAGCACGGCTGGAAAAAAAAGATGCTACTGTACAAGCGAGTGGCTGTGAGTAGGAGCATGCTTTGAAAGCAGCTGTTTTCTTGGATACGCTTAATAAAGGGCAGTTTCTTTGCCTTATAGGGTAATGTTGCCAAACGATAGATTCCGTGAGGGCAGTGAATAGTGAAGCAAGGAATCCGTGATGAAAGTGGCCGTTTCCATCTTCCCTGCTGCGTTTAGCTGGTCCTCCAAAAATTAGAAACAACTGTTTCTCACCCGACTCGGTGCAGTAAGAGCAGCCACTCACAGAGTAGGAACTTGGATAAAAGCTGCGTTGCTTTTGAGTCACTTACCTATCAGTCTTGGCTGTGCCTCCTGATGGAAAACCTTGCGCGTAACTCACCACAAATACAAAATCTTCATGTAATTTTTTCCCCTATAATAAAATATCTCGCCAGTAATCGTTCCAAGATTATATAACTGTTAACTTTGAGAGATTAGATAAAAGCAGATTTCTTCTTCTCTCATATACATCTTACAGTGTAGTGTTTATATTACATTATGCCCAGATAACAACGCAGAGTCTTTGAATACAAATAAATGGTGTTATGTGTTGGTCTGCTAGCTTGTATTTGCTTCTAAATGCATTTTTTTTCTTTTTTTTTCTTTTTTTTTAAGTACATTTCAACTTAAGCTGAGGCTAACTAGACTTACTTTCTTTTGCTTTTGCTTTACTTCAGCAGACTTCTTTTTTTATAAAGTCCAGCTGTAAGAAGAGGAGTTTTGCATAGACCGAATGCCACAGAAATCTGCAGTAAATAGTCTGCTTTGTTGTAGATGTTCCCATGCAGTATATTTAATGAGTAATGATCTGTTTACTGATGGAGAGTACCTTCCCTTTGAAGAAGGCTTTCATCCGAGCCAGCCATGGGTTTTTTTGGTACTGTAAGTAATTGAACTGGCTGGTGAAGTGACTGCTGTGGTTTGGCAAAAGCTGCTTTGTCATGCCTCGTTATTTTAGTGAGGAACATTTCTGGGAGCTTCGCTCTGCACAAGCTTTCTCTCTCAAACTTGCATTGTGAACAGCTACTTATTACCTCATTTATTAGATACACAACTCACATCGCTAGCCAGGATGAATGTTAAGGGAAAGAAAAGGTGAGTTAAGTTAAGGGAAAAGAAAAGGTGAAACCAGTTTGCAGAGCAGAGACCGTCGCTCTGCAAATGAATCATCGTCCGGATCTATGTGTACTGGCCGATGTCACTTAAATTAGCAAGGCTTTTGATTAACACTTCATATCAGCAGGCATCTTTTTTTGCACAGAGGTTGTGTTTTTCAGTAAGTTAAGTGACTGTTCGCCTCCAAGACTGGCCCTTGCTTCCCAGTAAACTTGTAGGAGTTAGACTGTGTTTTGAAAAGAGATAATTGTGGTGTCTTATCTGAATTAATCATTACCTTGTCTTTGTGTTTCAGCACAAACCCATGCTAATCCAAAGCAGCACAGTGCTGATAAAGATGAACTCTGTCAGAAAAGCATTCCAAAGAAAGAGCACAGTGTGAAAGAAATCCTGAAAATGGAATCCAACCCTCCAAAAGGAAAAGACTTCTTCCAGACCAACATTTCACCAGTCACTCCAGAAAAAGACTTGGATGATTTGCGCAGGAACTATAGCCCTGAGAGGTGTTTCTTCCCTCGAGTTGTCTATCCAATCCGCCCTCACATTCCCGAAGACTATCTGAAAGCTTCCTTAGCTTATGGGATGGACAGGCCCAGCTACATTACTCACTCGCCCATCCAGTCATCTACCACACCAAGTCCTTCTGGGAGGAGCAGTCCAGACCAAAGTTTAAAAAGTTCAAGCCCACATAGCAGTCCAGGGGTCACGGTTTCACCTCTGGCACCTCCTTCCCAAGAGCACAGAGAGTCATATCCCTACTTGAACGGCTCATATGGCTCGGAAGGCTTGGGGTCTTATCCTGGATACGGCCCCCCTAGCCACCTCCCATCCGCCTTCCTGCCGTCCTACAACCCCCACTACCCCAAATTCCTGTTACCTCCCTTCAACATGAGCTGTAACAACCTGAGCGCTTTGAACAATATCAACGGCATCAACAACTTCGGCCTCTTCCCGAGGATGTACCCCCTTTACGGCAACCTGCTCAGCGGAGGCAGCCTCTCCCACCACGTGCTGAACCCCGCCACGCTCCCCGCTTCGCTGCCCAGTGAAGGAGGCCGTCGGCTGCTGCAGCCCGATCACCCGAGAGACTTCCTCATCCCAGCACCCAACAGTGCCTTCTCCATCACGGGCGCTGCCGCCAGCATGAAGGACAAGCCCTGCAGCCCCACCAGCGGGTCGCCCACGGCTGGCACGGCAGCCAGTTCGGAACACATAATGCAACCTAAACCTACCTCAGTGGTGTTGGCTGCCACCGGCGGGGAAGAAGCCATGAATCTCATTAAAAGCAAGAGGAATGTGACCGGTTACAAAACCCTTCCGTACCCACTGAAGAAGCAGAACGGGAAGATCAAGTACGAATGCAACGTCTGCTCCAAGACCTTTGGCCAGCTCTCCAACCTGAAGGTAGGCAGGGGAGAATAAGACATAGGAGCCTTCCTGGAAGGCTCTGATTTCTTCCTATAGGCTGTCTAGGAAAAGGAGGGCCAGGCCTTCCTTTTTATTAGGTTCTTTGTAGTCTGGGCCTAATTCTACATCCCCAGGTAATGAACGGGGTAATAGTATATTTTGGTGGTGGGGTGGCTTCTGCTAAGTGTAGGAAACGTTTGAGTGTGCATCCCTTATGGATCCTGGGAACTGCAAGGCTGAGTGCTCTGCTTCTCCACAGGTCCACCTCCGAGTTCACAGCGGAGAGAGGCCCTTCAAATGCCAGACCTGCAACAAGGGCTTCACCCAGCTGGCGCACCTCCAGAAGCACTATCTGGTGCACACGGGAGAGAAACCCCACGAGTGTCAGGTACGTGAGGCCACCACAGCGTACTCACTCCCTGTGGTGCAGGGAGGCCGCCACAGGGGCTGTGCCCCCCGGCACACGTGGGGCAGGTTGCGTGACAGAGGAGCAGCTGCTGCTGGTTTGAGCCCGGTAGCCCTGCTGCGCCCGTGCCTGCTGCAGCAGCACCTCCCCAGCACAGTCCTGCCGGGGCCATTCAGCAGCATTTACATAAAAGAGGTGGGGATGTTTTCTCCCGCTGCGAGAAGGTGCAGGGATATAAAAAGCTGCTGCTCCTCTGTGCTGTCTCCTGCTGGGTGTCTGTGAATTAACACACAAACCCCCTTGCACTCACTCCGTGTTTCTCTGCCGCCCCCGCCGCCAGGTTTGTCACAAGCGGTTCAGCAGCACGAGCAATCTCAAAACCCACCTGCGGCTGCACTCCGGAGAGAAGCCTTACCAGTGCAAGCTGTGCCCTGCCAAATTCACCCAGTTCGTGCACCTCAAGCTGCACAAGCGCCTCCACACGCGGGAACGGCCCCATAAGTGCATCCACTGCCACAAGAGCTACATTCACCTCTGCAGCCTCCAGGTGCACCTGAAGGGCAACTGCCCCGTAGCCCCTGCCTCCGGCCTCTCCATGGAGGACCTGAATCGAATCAACGAAGAGATAGAGAAGTTTGACATCAGTGACAATGCCGACAAGCTGGAAGAAATGGAGGACAATATCGACTTGACGTCCATCGTGGAGAAGGATATACTCACCATGCTCAGAAGGGAAATGGAAGGAGCTAATCTGAAAGTATCTTTACAGAGGAACCTGGGCAATGGACTTATCTCCTCAGGATGCAACCTTTACGAGTCTTCAGATATGTCAATTATGAAGTTGCCTCACGGTCACCCACTACCTCTGTTACCTGTAAAGGTCAAGCAAGAAACAGTTGAACCAATGGACCCTTAAGACTTTTTTGGCAAAGAAATTTTTTGTGTTTTTATTTATGACTTGGCAAGTCAGGGTGCCTGTAGCAGTTGCTTGTACATAGTTTCAATGCTGCAAAGCAATCTTGGCTTACAGTAGTTTCCCTACGCTCTCCAACTGAAAGAAGGAACTCCAAAGTTACTGTTTTCTCAGGGCATAAAAAGAGGCAAAGGACTGCGCGTTGCCTCGCCAGTTACTAAAAGACAATCATCTATCCATAATTATTTTTTCAATGATAGTACTTCATAATTTATTATGCAATTTATCATTCTAAAAGCAATAATTAGAGAAATGTTTACAATGACTGGAAAATTCATTGTAATTTTTACTTTAAATGTTTTTTTGTTGTTGTTGTTTTATGGCCATTCTTTCTTTGTAGATACTTTTTTCTGCACATCTGTTTTAAAAACCTAAGATGGGGGTTTCGGTAGATGCGTTTTATGTACCCATGTCTTTTAAGCAAATGTGGGTTTTTGTATTGCCAAAGTTGACCATTTGACATACAGAATCCTAGATCAGTTGGTTTGAAGAAATGCTGTGTACTCTTACGTGCAAATCACCCCATGGGGAATTACAACAACAACTACTACAAAAAAGGGAGGAGTAGCAGCAAACAGAGAAGAAACTTCTACCCCTGGCTCTCTAGGGGTAGGAGATCCTTCTACGTGCAGCTCTACCCAGAACAGATGTGGCACAGCAAACACCTACTTGCCATGGACCATACGTTAGGTTTGTAGAAAACAACTATCGCCCCACACGTTGTCACGTAACTTTATGACCAAAGGAATTCATCAGCTTGAAGTGGCTCTTCCAAAATAAAATATCACCTACATTCTTCTATTTCCAAAAGCAATCTAAGAACAAACACACAAATATTCTTAACATTCTCTGAAAGTAAGTTTTTAGGCAGACGTTTTTCTTCCTTTTTTTGTCCCCCCTTTGCCAGAGCCTTCCAGGGATAAAGAGGATAGTCAGATTCCCTGAGAAATAAGAGGCTTGTTTTTATTTGCGTTTTCCTCTCCTACTTCACCTGCGTAGAAGTGGGGAACAAAGTCCTTTTCTGGCACATACAATTTTTTTCTTCCTTCCTCTACAACTCAGATTTTTCTCAGTATTTGTGTTTGTACATTTTGTGGTTAATTTAATTAAAGATGAAAAGGGCATTGCAAAGTTGTTGAACAACAATTACCTCAGTGCTTGTGTCCAGTGGTGCAGACAATGCTGTTTTATCTAAATGCTTTGCTACTTTAGAGAAGAAACCAAAATGTGCACAGGGAAAGATAGAATGCACGTCCTTTTATCTTTTTGTTTTGCTAAGCCCAAAGATGATATGGTGACATTTGAGGTGTAGCAAAGAATACATGTATATTTATAGATATATTTATACCACTATACTATATATGTATATGTATATATATTTATACCACTTAAGTTGTGAGCCAAACCATGTAATAAAACCTATTTTTCATCTAAGTGTGAAAATCCAATGTTATCCAGTTGTGCATATTACCGAGGACCTCAAAACCAGCAGGTTGTGCTAAGGCATTTGTCATCTGCAAGTGCACATGGCCCCGCTGTCCGTGCGAAGCCCGAGCTTGCAGACACCTTATGTGACTGACCCCACGTGCGTGTGGAGGCTCGGAGAAGCAAGTGGGAATTTTATCAAGTTTGCAGGAGCGGGGGCTTCGCTCCCCTCCTCTCCTAGCAGTGTATCCCGGGGGGGAAGGAGGAGGGTGGCTAGTGAACGAGCAGCCAGGAAAATTAACTGAAAGAACTTGAAAAGAAGAAGCCAAATATTGCCCATGCGTGGTGTAAGTATAATACACAGTGAAGGGTAGAGTTAAGGTTAGTTGGGGTGAGCCCATAGTCTCGTTTTACCCTGCCGTTAAAAAGAGTTGCATGGTCAACTCACGTAAATATAAGTAGCATTATTACACACTTTCCCTCCATGTATATTTTTTTTTCTGTTTATATTCCTATAAATTATAACGTTAAGAGTAGCCTACTTCATCAAAACAGATCAATCCAGTATTTGGTGGGTTTTTTTTTCTTTCCATAAACTCCATTCCAATGCCTTCTGTTGAAAGCAATCCTGAAACCTAAGAGAGTCTCTCAACACAGCTTTTGAAGGACTACCGTTCATTACATTTCCACTCCTGCAAATTGTGAGGCTGACATCTTTTAAATGTAGCAATAGTTCCTAAGTATAGTACTTACCTGTAGGATAAACCAAAGTATCACTACTCTGTCACTGGACACACACTTTTCGTATTATTTGCCTGTAGTGCTTTCTTGTATTTGATACAAATTTTACAAGAATTTATATGCATCAGCTTTAAGAATTGTTACTTCTCTTTACTGTTTACCCCCTTCCCTTAGAAGTTTTACATGTGAATGTAGCAACAATCAACAGTGTTTTGGGTTTTTTTTTCGTCTCTCTTAAGAAAGACTCTGACCAAAGTTAACAGGCTTTTTACTTTGCTAGAACAACAAACTATCATATGTTTACGTATTGGTTTACATCATTATTTATGTGCAAATTGTCAAATGTAAATTAAATATAAGTGTTCAATGCTTTACTTGATGCTTCACTTGTCTTCAATATCCCTTTGATATCTTCAGTGCCGGCGATGGTGTCCCCAGATTGCCACAGTTGAGAGTTATGAGCAGCCCTGCCAGAGCCAGGCACCCCATTTTGTTCAGTAAGGCTGACTCCATCCTAGTTAATGCCTTAAAAAAAAAAAGTATATACATATATATATATGTTTTTTTTAACATAGTCAGTGGTTCAATGGAAATGCTCCATCAAATGCTCTCTGCCGCTCAAGAGATCAGAGATCTAACCAGGGCTCTCGTTTACATTTTTCCAAATGATTGTCATTTCTGGCCTGAAACTGTAACCACTGGGACCACAATGACACAATCAAAATGTCAGCAGGAGACCACTTAGCCCTGTATCAACATGGTGGGAACTGCACTCAAAACAAATGTGGATCTGTTTTCACCACTCGCAAATGAGATGTGAGTATGAACTAAGGCTAGGGAAAGGTCGAGTGGCCTTTCCCCCTGCCACAATCTCAGCCGAAAAGCTGGGATGCCTCAGAAAGCTCATTCCACATTTGCTACTTCCATCATTTAGCGTGAGATCTAAACCAGAACGGCCATGTGCTCTCCTTCCCTACCTGAATGTTAAGGGAATAATGTTCCTTTTCATATTGAGACACTCAGCTCTGTATGATGTTTTAAAAGTATTTCACTGTCCTCTTAAAATTCACTTAAACATCTGTCTCAAGAATTTGAAATACTGCCAACGCAGAACTGTGGAGTTAAGAAAACCAGAGCACTGTTGTCATAAACGTGCCAAATGCAGCATGTTATATTCCTATATTCGACAGAGCTATTGCTGTAATAATTTTTTAAAAAAACATAGGATAACCGTTACCGCCATAAATCATACTTCATTACTTGGCAGCACGCGGCTCTGCGCTGCAGAGTTATGTCCTGGGGACACTAGCGAGCTTTGGAAGATGTTTAATAAAAGGCATTACATCCAAAGGGAGCACGTGCTGGGGATCGCGGCCTTGCCAGGCTGCGCCCGGCAACCGCTGCCGTTGTCCCTGGCCAAGCCCCAGCCACCAAAGGGCGCTTGTTGCCACCAGAAATGCAGCAGGTTTCCCTGCTGGTGATAACAACAACATGGCCTGCTCTAGGGGTAAGAAGGACCCATTACAATCATGAAAAATAGTGGGTTTTTTTGGAGGGGGGAGTTGCTTCACGAAGCCGTGCTCCTGCAAGGCCAGCGGGGCCAGCCCCGGCTGTCCCTAGCAAATTACCAAGTCCCTGGTCTCCCAGCAGGATTCCTAGGGGAAAGAACTCCTGGCAACTCCAACGGGAAGGGCTGCGAAGCCCACGAGATTCATCAAGGGGAGCCCTCTTCTCGTAAATAGGTCCCAACATGTATTGGTGTTGGAGTTGTGCTCATCGTGGGATGGGGCCTGGACCTTTCCTGGTGTTCAGAGGCATTGCAAGAAGGACAACAGCTTTGGGTGCTGTTAAAGGCAGCAGCTGGGCAATTGCTGCAGCTGGGCTGGGCCCTGAGCAGCAAAACCCATTGGTGGCCTAAGGAAAAGCTACTGACATAGGCAAGGCTATTTCAGCCAAGTTCATCCACCCCAAAAAAGCCTGCCATTACGGAGTCTCAGGAGGTTATTAGGATGTGGTGAGTTGAGCGATGGTTGGTTTCCTTTGAGGGATACAAAATTGAAGAGTCCAGGCTCCGCATTGTTAAAAAATACAGGGCCCCTTCCAGAAAAGCTATTGCCCTTCGGGACCCAGCTGCCTGCAGGGGCTGAGCCAGGGCTTTCCTGCTGGGAGACCTGCTCCAGGGCCTCTCCTTCCCCACAACAGTGCCAGTTTCTGCTGGGACTGGGGCAAGCCAAGCCCACACTGAAACCCTGGAGAATTTAGCTGCCAAATTCTACACAAATTCCTGCAGTCTGGATTGAATGGGGAGGAAATGGCTTTTTGACAAGAGCTTTTGGAAAAACACAGGTGTTGAATTTTTCCTAAGATGCAGGTAAAAGGGCATCCTGCAAACAGGCCAGCCCACTGCTTGTGAGCAGCACATGAAGGTGTTGGCAAAGAACATATTTCCACACTCGCATCAGGGCCACAGCAACTGCAGGTTATGGTTCATGATGGTTCAATATTTTCAAAATGTTGCACAAATCTGCTTTCTTTCACTTTTAAAAGCCCCTGGGGAGGATTTCTCAGCAGTTGGCTGTGGGAATAGGAGAGCGAGAGGAAGGGCCCTATTGACTCGGCCTAACTCCACTGCCTGGGCACACGCTAAAGCCTTGGATGCAGAGTTCTTCTTAGTCCATCTGAGGATGACTGCTTGCTCACACCTGCGGGCAGACAACACCTCTGCTCGTCTCACCCCAAACCTCTTCAGTGCCTCTGTGACAACTTGGAGCTTGGCACAGCCAAGGGATGCAGGGAAGTTCAGTGCAGCAGCCATGAGGTGACATGTCCTGCCCCTAGGTAGCATGGGCTCTGCTGACCCAAGCCCCTCAGCTCTGCAACATGGGTGTAGATACAAGCAAAGACACTGGAGACATAGCTTAGGCTCCCCAGAACATCATCTCTCTCCACCATATCCCACCATCTGCTAGATGACCCTGCCTGGTGCCCTTGTCCAGATCAGGTTGAGCCACCTGCATCCCAATGCCTAAATGTGTCTCCTGACATCTCAGGTGGAGCCACTGCCTCCACATCTGGTCACAACATGCTTTCACATCTGGAGGTTAAATGCACTCAGATGCTGCAGGCCATAACTCTGGGCCACCTGGGAACATGGGCTTATGGGGCAGGCACTTGGAGGAGATACGTGGGCCCCTTGCCTTCAGGAAATCCAGAGGGAGATGCATGAAAAAGCAGGCCATGGGTCCATGGGCTCTGCTCCTCTTAGATGCACAGGGATGGGGGCCAAGGTTTGGGCAGAAACCTTTGTCCAGACCATGATAATGGCAGCGCTGGGGAGATGCGGGAGCACCTCCTGGAAAGGGAGGCCTGGCTCCCAGGGAGAAGGATGCCAGGCACTTGCCACTGTCCCTACTGGGAGGCAAGGGCCATGCAAGTTCATGCCACCGGAGCAGGGGCACTTCCCTCCTCTCCCATCACGTGCATGTGGGCAGATGGTTGGGATGCCAAACCACTTAGGTAGGTGTGACCAAATCGCACTATTGAAGGGAGCCAAACCAGTACGACTTCCTTATTGTGCAATGATTAATGAAGGCCTTCAGCTCGCTCTTTTTTTTTTTTTTTTTTTCCCCCCATTAATTGCAAATAGGCAAGTCCTTGATCACTTCCTTATCCAAGTGCCCGACAAGATTCCTTGCAGCATTCCAGCCTCGACACGGCTGCGCTACTGGGAAGTGAAGCGATGCGGGTAATACTGAAACCATGCGCGGCAAAACCAAGATCTGTTCCCGGGCTTGCCAAGTTGTCCCAACATAACACCTGGCTTAAGGTCAGGGAGATCCCAACACTCGTGCATTTACTAGATGAGTTTTACACGGGCACAGCTGGAAATAGCTCTTGGGCTATTCCTCGATTCCTCAAGCTCTAGTCGGGCAACACTACAGCAGGCAACATTTGCTCTCCTGGTTTTGTTCTCCCCATCCTCAATCCATCTTGTGCAGTGGGGCTGATTTTTTTTTTTTTAGGATGTGTTTGGTGCCTATTTACAGACTAGCACAAACAAGACCTGCTCTTGTTTTTGTCTCCAAAACTCCGCTGTGTAGAAATCTCTCTCAGCACTAAGGACTTGGGTAACAGGGGAAGGTTTTGCTGGTTCTGGTTATGCGAGATGAGGTGGGGACCTGACCTGAGGAGTGGGACTGGGTGGCGCCTTGCAGAGGTTTCATTTGCTTGCAACTGATCATGAGAAAAACAAAAGTTAAAATTTTTGTAGAAACTGTAACCAGGTGCGAAAGGGGGCAAGGATACATGAAAAGTGAAAATTTGCCTTTTTAACAAGCCGTTACAAGTTAGCCGAGAGTTTAGGAGGCAACATGTACTGGTGCTTACAGTCATTCAGAGAAGATTTTTTTCTCTTCTCTTTTTTCTTTTTTTTTCTTTTTTTTTTCTATTTTTTTCTCTCTTTTTACAAAACCAAAGGGTGCAGAATGAGACTCCCTCTTCTAACCTATATTGCAGCAATTAGTGCCTGTCTGTAGCTGTGGGTGTTACATGCGTCCTGCTCTGAGTGGCGAGTTTCAGTTTGATTCCCCTCTTCTCCATCCCGCGCTCTCCTTCCCCATGCAGGCAGAGCCAGCCCGGCCCGGGCACTGCCAGCCCCACAGAGCCTCCCCGTGTGCATGTGGGGAAGACCAAGTGTCAGCCCGGGGCTCATCCCTCCCTGCACCGCACGCCCGGTGCGCAGCACGGGGGCTGGTGTCACCTTCCTCCACTTCTTGGGCGTTTGTTTGCAACACTCAGGAGCAGGTGGCATCTCAAAATATCTGAATATTTCTCAAATGCAGCTACGACCTAGATTGCTGCCCTCGGCGATGCGCAGGTTTCCTCCTGGTCCCTGTGCTGCCTGGGTCTCTTTGCTGCATGGTCATTTTGCTCACTCCACACAGGGATGAGCATGGGAGCTCCTGGCACCTGTGGCTCCCTCCTTCGTGCAGCATCACGGCAGCACGAGCCACTCTGCTCCCTGTGGCCCCAGCAGGACTGCCCCTGTTTCAAGCATCTCAAAGAGGTAGGCACAGGGGCAACAGATGTGGGTACAAATGTCTTGGGTTCCTTCCAAAAATCTCAATTCCATCTGCTTGTCCAAAGGAAGGAGAAAGGTCCACATAGGTCCTCCTGGATCATCAAGCCCTTTCTCCCGAAGCACTCCCACAAAATCCCTCCAGACAGTAGAGGGGCCTCCTTATACATGAGCATCCTCAGTCCCAGGTGTTCACTGCTGACCGCTCGCTTGCTGGCTCCCTCCATGCAGGCTTGTGCTGGACGCAAGAGCCAGAGCATCTCCAACCCAAGGAGTCACACAAGGATGGGCCCAGCCACAGAGCTGAGCTGCAGGGGCTCATTTCCCCCAGAGGTAGAATACTTAAATCCAGGAATTATATTTTATGACTTTTTTTTTTTAATTCACTTTCAATTTTTTTTTGTTAACATACACTCAGTGAGGAGCAGCTACAGAAGGGAGCAGATCTGAGTTTATGTTTCTCTGATACTGGAAATTTAAAAGGTGATTTTCATTTTTATCTTTTTTTTTTTTTTTAATAGAAACTCCAGCATGACAAGGCCAGAGAGAAATTTTGAAGAGAGAAATTCATGAAGAGAGAAATGTGAGCCACGCTGCTAACTGTCGGTTTTGGTACCTTCATTATCTGGTAGCATGGTCTGGAACAAGTCAGTTGACCTTCCCATCCACCACCCAACTCATTTGTAGAATAGGTACGAGGCTTGTGCAAGCTGTGGTGTAAGAGTAATATTTGTACCCTGGTCTGAGATGCTCCGATATGTAACAGCCTGCATTTTTTGCTGTTCATAGAGAAAGCACCTTGCTTATGTCGCTATCTGCAATATCATGATATTTAGAAGTCCTCGTTTATGGGCTACCACTACCCCGAGTGCAGCGAAAGCTCTCCCTGCCCCGAGGAGCTTACGAACTAAGCACTGCTCGAAACCCCAAAACCACAGTGGCGAGCTGCAGAGCTCAAATTTCCATTTTCTCTCAGCATTTTCCCACGAGGGGATCGCATGTGAGAGCACCCAACGCGGAGTCAGATCGCGCCTGGTTCGGTTGCTCTGGCATGCCATGTGGCAATACAAGAATGACATAAAGTAAAGCGAAACCTCCTCACCTCGGGCCAAGTGAAAACACGAAGGCTGATGCAGGGGGGTGAGGAGGAAATGGGGGGTATCAATCAGTATCTGCTCAACAGTCAGGCTGGTGGCATGGGGGCAACAGGGACCTGCCTTTGCTTTTTCAGAAACTGATAATCTGTGGCAAGATAACACATTCACAGGCCCAGCTGCATGCACATGCTCTGGGCAGAAACCTCCCACTGGGGCAGGCCAACACGCGCCGAGAAACGAGCCACCTCACCCAGAACCTTCTGCACTCTGTGAATGCTCAGAGGAAACTCGGGGCTGCCAGAGGGATCCCGTTTCACGAGCTCAAGTGGGTATTTTCCACGGTCTCTGGATCTGCCTCTGACCCACATGTGGGTTCCAGGCCAGAGCTGACACTATCTAAAGACACACATTCGATACCTCTTCGTGTAGACCACAGCTGGTCCACAACTCATCCCAGATTTAAGCACGATGTATTAGCTCTCATCTGCTGCCAGAAACATTACACACCGTTAAGAGCCCGGGCCCCCAGAAGTGCGCTCAAAACAAGTGGCCTTTCGCTTCACGTAGCTTGGGGCCTACTCCTTTGTCTGGGCAACTCCTCCCATGGGACTTGGTGGAGGGCAGAAGGTGGTGGCGATGTCTGGGCATGGGGTGACATCGCAATGGACCATCGTGCCAAGCCAGCCAGCCTGAGGAAGCAAAGACAGGAAGGAAGGAAATGTCTGGGTCTTGGCACCCAGACTTTACTCCAAGCAAACCCTTCTTCAGCTAATGCACAGCTCATGCCAAGTCCACCTGTCCCCAGGAGGACCCAGCACCTCCATATGTTCCCAGCTTCCAAACTGGCCACTGGAAAAGCTAAATATCCATCACCATCACACTCAACAGCCTAGGGAAACTCCAGCCTATGACGTACTCCCTGTTACACGAAGCTGAGCTGATAGGAGCCAATGAGAAACGTGGCAGTGCCCAGACCTTGCTAAGATCGTCCCTCCACTTGCCCCAGCCATGACAATAACAGCAACCACCAAAACACATCTTTGCTAATTAGGGCCTGCTTTGGTTTCAGATGGCAGAGGCTGCAGGGAAAGATAACACACATCTTGCAAAGACCACATCGTTACACATATCCATTAGGGATCTGAGTCAACCTTTATTCTAGCTTAAAAAAAATAACAGAACAAAACAAAACAAACAAACAAAAACCTCCGAACACTCTAGTCTAGCCTTTATGCTATTTTATCAGGCTTTCCCAGTGATTTCATATATTTCTCCAATTAAATGAACTTCATGATACAGCTGGCTCAGGGATGTCAGTATAATGCAACAAGATCATGTTTTTTTCCATTAATCAAACAGTCCACCCAGCTTCTGTGGCATTGATATCAGGAGCAGGTTGCTGCTCATCATGCAGAGCAGCGCCAAAGGGCCAGGAGTCCCACACTGCATAGGTGGGTTTCTTAATATTAGACAACAAGAACAGAAAATGACGAGACTCCCAAATGCTGGGCTCAGCCCCGTACTGTGGCACCCTTCCAGGCAAGACTCAGCAGAAGGAAATGAAGAAGTAGGTCCTCATCTTCAGAAAATCCAGTGTCTGTGAAGCAAAGGGACCCATACTACTACAGCGAGGTGAAGATGACATATGCAGGAGAAAAAGAAAAAAAAAAAAAAGGAAGAAGATCTTTGTGCAGCCTGAAGATGCAAAGTGAAACTACTGTGAATGGTTCAGCTCTTTTTTGTTGAAAGGCCTTGGGTTGCTCAGCTCTGACTTCTCTCCAATTTATTCTAATATTAAAATTTACCCATGACTTCATGAACTGCAGCATTCACAGTGTTTTGTGGCTTTTCAGAGACCTTGCCAAAGCTCATCCTCAGTGCTTTGCTGGGTTGATATTGCCAAATTACTTCCTTTTTCTTTTCTTTTCTTTTCTTTTCTTTTCTTTTCTTTTCTTTTCTTTTCTTTTCTTTTCTTTTCTTTTCTT
>JAVCKT010021385.1:0-33126 GCA_032273925.1 Rhynchotus rufescens
CAAGGTATGTTGGGAAATTTCTCATTTTTATAGCAACAATTTATAGCTGTTCATGTGTTTGAAGATCAATGAATTGAGTCACTGTTGCACCGCATATAGAGCTAGAGTTTTTCTTTTTAGTGGAGATTTCTTACTTTGGGATAAGAAACCACCTATTACTTACACAGTTGAGGCGTTGCCCTTAAAGTAAAATTGTACTAGAGAGTTCAAGAAATGATATGACCATAGAAGAATTGCTGAGCTATAAATACCTGGCACCAGTTCTAACTTAGGTATGACTTTCTTTTAAAATGTAAACTATTACAAACGATAATAAACCATGAACTAGTGTGTGAAGACTGAAATTTTCCCATGACCTCTATCTAGAAACTATCAGGAAAGAGCAGAATTTGTCCTGAAGGTTTCCCAGGATTAGTTTGTCTGAGGCACAGTCTGTGATAATAACAGGGGATAAATGGATATATTGGAAGGTTGATTGGACATACTCTTTTAATGTGAAAATACTGAGATTAATAGGAATGCATTAATTTTATCAGTGAGAGATTTGCTGTAGGAATGTAATGCTATGTGATATTTGCCTTTTTTTCTGTGAGGTGTTGATCTGAAATCCCAAGTAGATATTAAGCTTTACCAGAATTTGTTTACCAGAACTTAAAGTAATTCACCAATTGCTTTACCAATAGCATAAAGGACTGGAATTTCTTTGTGATGCAGAGACCCTTCTTTTGAAACAGATTTGCAGGTTTTTTATGGTAGATTTTTTTTATATACCTTGTCATTCCAACTATATCATGCACCAGCATGCTTTCATATTGCTTGCAGTAGGGATACATGTAAAGCATACGGACTTTACAGTAGAGTGTATTTCAGGATCATTGAATGGGATGCAAGCTCCCTGGGCAGGTATAGGTAGAGCTATAGAGGTGAGCACATCTACAGGAAGCATTCTCTTTGGAAAGAGAGTAAACAGTTTAAAGTGTCCTAGTACTGGGATGTGTGTGTGTGTGTGTGTTTGTTCTAATTAAACATTAACAGGTAAGAGATGAAGTGAGTAGAAATCAAGAAAGGGTAGTTAAGATTTGATGAGGCTTTTGAAGTGATTGTTGGGTTCTGAATGTTTATCTTTTGTATTAAAAATGCAAAGAAGTTAATGCAAGGAGGACTCTAAACTGGCAAAGCACTGAATGTTCAGGTCATCTAAGAAAATAATGCAGCAGCTTTTTAGGTTAAGTCTATTAGGGAGAAGTCCGCTCACACAATCACACAGTCACAGAATATTCAAGGTTGGAAGGGACCTCTAGAGATCATCTAGTCCAACCTTCCTGCTCACGCAAGGACACTTGGAGCATGTGGCACAGGGCGGCATCCAGGTGGGTTTTGAAGGCCTCCATAGAGGGAGACTCCACAGCCTCCCTGGGCAGCCTGTTCCAAGGCTCTGTCACCCTCACAGTAAAGAAGTTCCTCCTCACATGGAGATGGAACTGCCTGTGTTTCAACTTATACCCATTGCCCCTTGTCCTGTCTCACTGGCCACCAGTGAGAAGAGCTTGGCCCCCTCTCCTTACATTCTCCCTTCATGTGCTTTGTCAGCTTGAATTCAAGTACCTGATTTTCCTATTCAACTTGCACCTTAAAAGGGCAAAGGGTTGGCAGTGCGGGGCACACAGCAGCCTGTGCCAAGCGTCAGAGCTGGCTTCTGTCTGGGCTACCCGCCCTGGCACCTGGGCCCTGCTCGCTGCCCCCCTGGCTGTGCAGAGATACTGACCTTCAGGGTGTACTTGTAGCACTGCTCTGCCTCCAGCTGCCGTCCTCCCTGCAACAACAGCCCCCGAGCATCCACTGAGCAACAGGTCAAGGAAAGGGGTGCTCAGCCAAGCAGCATTTTGCAGCAGAGCTCAAGGAGAAGGATGCCTGACATGGGAACATTCACCTAATGGTTACAAACAGCTTGGGCCAGTGGAGCACTGCTGTGTTTTCCCCTGCACCCCACAGTCCTCAGTCTATTTTTACCACTGAGATCTACAGGATGTTTTTCAGGCTCATGAGCCAGTGTGGGTAAAACCCACGTCCCTGTATGACTGGGTAGCTGGCTGGCTACTCACGTGCAGGCAGACGAGGGCTAGATATGCCCACACTTCAGCGTTCTTGTTATTCAGGGCGTTGGCTTCCGCAAGAGCATCCTCTGCTTCTGCCATCTCTTCCAGCTTGAGAGAGGGAGAGGTGTGAAGACAAGGCACATTGCAGACAGAAAATCCTTCAGAATTTATCAAGCACCTGCTCAACAGCCAAAGAAATCAATGCAATAAAGGCATCTAGCAGGGTTTCTGGCACTGAGTTGTTCTCTGCTGCCCGTGACAGTGGTGGAGGGAAAGGATTTTGAGCAGAGCATCACCATCACCTGCTTGCGTGCAAGCAGCAGTGGAAACACCATTCCTGATCCCTCTTCCCACAAAGCTGCAGGAACTCCCTAGAGGCAGGGGTAGCTGGCACTCTGCCTGCCTGCAAGCCTTGGGACTATATTAATCTCAGCCAACATTTCAGACACCCCTGGCGTAGAGTCTGGAAACTTTTGGGGCTCTGGGTTCCTTTGGGCAGGGAATGCGCTGCGATTCCTCTCTGCTGCCTTCTGCTCAGTTGCTCTGTGGTGCCGCACAGGTCACGTGCAGGCAGCGCTGGGGACAAAGCCCAGGCCCAGGTTACACACTTGCCATAACCTACTGGGGAAGGAGGCTCTGCCAGGCCCAACAAAGGGACCAGGGAAGGGAGAGAGCGCTGCTCTCAGGGCAGCTGCCATGGGTGATGTCCCCTGGACATCTCTACGAGCAAGGAGCTCCCCTTGGGACTGTGACAGCATACAGCACAGGATGGCCTTAAGGAGCTTTGCATTTACAGACAGATCGATCTTTTCTTTAACGAAGGAGGTCATGCAAGCCCTGCACCCCAGGACCCCTAAAGCCAGTTACAGCACGGACCACTGGAACGCTTTGGATCTTAGACCATACCCTATAACTTACCCTATAGCAGGCAATTCCCACTCCCAGCCAGGTTAGGCAGGTGGCCGAGTTCTTGCAGGCCAGCAGGTAGGTCTGCTTCGCCCTGGCGTACTGCCAGAGAGAGAGCCATGGGTTTGATGGCACTGTGGGCATCACGCCACAGCCACCCCTCTCCTGGGCCATTCCCCCAACGGCCCATCTCCCCTGTTCCACTCCTCACCTCTTTCTCCTCCAGGTAGATGGAGCCCAGGCGCAGGTAGACGAAGTGCATGTCCGCAGCATCCACCACAAAGCTGACGGTGCGCTCGTAGCACTGCTTTGCCTCTGCAAGGTCTGCCTTCAGGAAGCACAGGTGCCCCTTCTGAGCCCACACATTGGGATTCTGCACACAAAGCCGGGAGACGTGGCTGAGAAACAAGAGGGCGACAGATCTGCAGGGAGGGCAGGGATCTCTAATCAGCAGAAAGGAAGAGCTGACAGATATTTGATTATAGAGGAGTGCACTTCATAGACAGAATAAAAATCATCTAGGAGGGCTGTCTGCGTAACAGTAGTGATGGAGGCCACCTCTGGCCTCCCCTGCGTGGTGTCCTCACCTGTGCAAGGCTCCCTTGGTGTCTGTGAGCACCAGAGACATCAATTTTAGAGCCCTCTCTGAATCCCATTCAACGTGACAGTCTTGAAAGCTACTTCCATTTGTGCTAAATAGCAACTGTCCTTCTCATAACAGCAAAGCTGACTGACCAAGACAGCAGAAGAGGATCAGGAAATACATGTACAAGGGGAATAGAAAGACAGCGGATGCACAGAGAGGAGTCCTCATTCAAAAGCCACATCTCCATGGGGAAAAGCAAACAGTAAGCTAGGTAATGAGGAAGGCAGTGCTGCAGGCCACATCCTAATGTGGTTAATCAGCTTTGCTTGCCCTTCCCTGGAAAAGGGCTGCAGACTAATGAGAGAGTTTGCTCAAGAGGAAATGAAGCATGGGCTCTAGGTTCACACTGCAGCATCAAAATCGGCAGAGTTTGCCGCAGTTTGCCCAAGCTCCTGCTATTTACTGCACCATGTTAAAACTCAGAGCATTACCGTGTAGTCGAGTCTAACGGCCTCGCAGAGACATTCTTCAGCTTTGGAGAAGTCTTCCTTCAGCAGGTAGGTCTGGGCCAGTACCAGGTAGTAGTCACAGCTGGGGCCTCCCTGGAGGCTGAGGAGCTCGTGGGCAAGCGCCATGTGCACAAACTGAGGAGGAGGGCACAGCGGCAGGGTCGGGAGGGCAGGCAGAGCACTGGCACCCTCAGGAGGTGCACACACTGCCTGCATACCCCAGCATACACTTCGGGAGCACTGCCTTGCACCACTGACTTCCATGGGCAGGAAAAAGGCAGGAGGTTTTTTCCCTCTCCCTTGAAAAATTTACCTCCTGTTGCTTTTCTTTCAGTTTTGCTTTAAGCAGCTCTCCCTGCCATGTAAAATCAAGGCAGACAGCATAATGTGGCAGTCAGAGAAATCCCACAGAGAGCACCGTGTGGGAAAGGAACACCCCACCAGGGATTTAAAAATTGCTCTGGCACATGCAAGTGTCTAAAACGAGAATGGGGAACCGGCTGGGAAGCATCACAATAATGCATCTGCTCTGCAAGTGTACAGGGAAGGGCTCACCTGCGGGGATCTTCTGCAGCTTGGTTGCTCTCCACAGCAAGCAGTGCTGAGCTGAGGCACTGCAGCAACTCTGCCTGCCTGGGATGGCTGAGTCCCCAGGAAGCATTTTGGTCTGAATAATTTCCCTGGCTGCAGTTTTGTATTACTTGCCAGTGGTGCTTGTGCTCCCTTAGCGTCTGCTGTGGGCACAGCTTGTTCTCTAAGCCTCAAAGAGGGGCTTTTGGAAGCTCTTTTATAATAAGCCAGCCTCCCCTCCCTCTCCTCCACTCTATTTAGAGCTGACCTGGATGGCATTGACTTTCATCAGGAAGCCGACTGCCTTCATGAAGATGGAGCAGGGAGGTCGGCTGAGCCCTGGAACAGGGGGTGGCGCTGCAAGAGAAGGTGTCACCGTCACTCTCCAACTGGTCGCTCTGTTTCTGAAACCAGAGCAAGGAAGGAGACCCCGGGGGAGGCCTCAGAACTTCAGCATCACAGTGTGAAACCCAGGAGATGGCAGGGGAGGCTGAAATATACATTAATTCATAAATTCTTTCTGAAGAGCTTAAATTTTTAGAGACAAATAAGGAAACTACATTCTCATCTTGTAAATTTTTTAGGCCAAACAGAGGAAAACATTGGAATTTATAACTGAAACTTGTTAGAGTTAAATATAGCAAGGCCCCTGCCTGCTTAACCCAATCCATCAGAGCCCAATTCCCCCAGCCCCACCATCTCTTTGCCATCCGTCAGGGAGCAGAGCTGGGGAGGAGGCAAATCACACAGCAAGACTGGAGGAGATCAATGGGGACAGTTTTACAGATGGCATCTCAGGAGAGAGGCAGCAGAGGGAGGCAGCCACATGGGGAGAAGTCAAAACACAACAAGGCAGAAGGGAATCGCGGGAAGAAGTCCACAGAGGAGAGCCCTGGCTGCCTGTTGAAGATGCACGTGAGTCCCCTCCTGGGTGGGATTCCAGCGGGGCACGGCAGCTGGATCCCCACAGCTGCCTGGGCACAGGAGGTGCAGTGCTCCAAAAATCAGGATAAACCCACTTGGCTGAAGACTCCCAAGACAAGGGGAGAGAACAAAACTCGCTGTCTTGCCTTGGCATCAGGACCATCATGGCTCTGTGCTCCCCAGTTCCTCCCCTTGTCCACTGCTTGCAGCAAGGCCTCTCCCAGCACTGAGATCTTGTCCCTTCTCTACCAGGTCCCCCACACCCTCACCTGTTGGGGCTGCCTCCTTGTTCTTAGGCCTCTTGTTCTGCTGAGCAGTCGCATCCTCCTCGGGCAGGGCAGGCTCCCTCGCCTCTGGCTGCCTGCTGGCCCCACTGTCCTCAGCCTCCTCTGCAATGAAACCCCACAACATACATTAAGTGCAAAGAATGCGCATCAACTGGCCAGTGTGGAGTAGAATCCTGCAGGAAGAGAGAAAATAGAAAAGAATCCTCAGGTTTCCAGGACCTGGATGAGTTGGGGATGGGGATGAAAACCCAACTTTGGGTGAAAACTCTTTGCAGGACACAAGATGAGGGGATGGAGTTTTGTGTACGAGAGACTGGGTGAAGCTAGGAATGGTTGTAACATCCTTTTCCTTATATACGTAATGGGCCAAAAAAGGCATATGACATTGTAGGCCTGTGTG
Organism: Rhynchotus rufescens; assembly: GCA_032273925.1. Taxonomy (NCBI): domain Eukaryota; kingdom Metazoa; phylum Chordata; class Aves; order Tinamiformes; family Tinamidae; genus Rhynchotus; species Rhynchotus rufescens. The sequence continues at coordinate 6,279 of JAVCKT010021385.1, forward strand.
CCTGAGGCACTTTGCTTTGAGTGATGCTAGTGTTAAAAGGAAAACCAGCTGGAATTTCCCACATCCTGTCCAAAAACGTAGGACTTGGGACAGAAAGTCCTGGTGCAAGGTAAGTCTGGGCTGAAACGAGCTCCAAAGAAGCCCTTCAGTTCAGGGCCACCATCGAGCTGCCGTTTTGTCCATTTCAAGGAGTTCAGACTAGGCTATACTGGGAACTCGAACGAGCAGCTTCTAAAGCTAAACATGATTAACCACAAAGTACAACTGTCACCACGGCAGCTCTACCCTTCTGCAGCTTCAGAAAGGAAGTTGTTTCTTCTGGTTGCCCTGGCTGCTGCCCACGCACCAGTACCAGCAGCACCGGGCGGCGCCCGAGCGAGAGAAGCAGAGGCCGATTCCTCTCTGGGCAAGAGGAAACGTTGTGTGCTGCCTTCAGAGCACTTTACCATTTATAACAGCACACTTGTTGCTTTTCTCTGCCTCTGATACCTAAGGTTCATGGTAGGCTATTCCTCCACCTGGGTCCCACTGTTGACCATCTCCCAGACTGCTCGGATCCCCCTCCTTGCCACAGCCAGGCTACCTGCTGGCTTTGCTAGGGATTACCTGGCAAGGACTCTTCTGGATATGGATTGAGAGGCCTCCCACACTCAACAGAGAGTCGCTTTTTCCTTCCTTCTCCGTCAGCAGCCCCAGGCATGCTCCTCTCCATGGCGAGCTGTGCCTGCATTAGCTTGTTAGCCTCTCGGAAAGCCATTTCTGCCCTAATGTTGTTATTTTGCAGCTCATAGAACAGACCTATGGGAGAAAGAAAGAGCAATATGAGCAGAAATCATTCACTTATCCCTCAGATTAGATCAAAGGAAAGAGGAGCAGGAGACTGAGCAGCGCTCAGCTATTCAGGAGTGCCTGGCACACACAGACTGGCTTGCTTTTGTACCTGAAAGAGTCCAAACTACAACACTGAATGGTCGCAAGCTGGTGGCATCCTCAAAGAAGATCTCTGCCTCTTCATAATGCTGCAGCATGACTGCTACAATCCCACAGAGCAACAAGCTGGAGACAGGGTCCAAGAGGTTATCTTCGCAGGTCCCAGCCAGTGACATGGGGGACATCCATCCCTCTCATGCACCAGGGACCCCCAGTACCTCTGCACGTGATATGGGTCCAGGCGAAGAGCCTCCCGGAAACATTCCTGGGCTTTGATTGTGTCCTCGAGCAGCAGGCAGAACGCTCCATAGTCCAGCCAGCACTGGATGTTGTGCTGATCCCGAGCTATTCTCTGAACACAAAAGATCATTGCTGGAGTGGGAAAACCCAAAAACCACACTCAGTAAGCACATAGACCAAGGAGGCAGTTCTGGAACAGCCACTGCTTTCCTCTGGCCATCCTAGCTCTGTTGAGCAACAATAAAGCCCTTCTCTATCACCTGCTAGGGTTTCCCTTAGCTGGAATCACGCTTTACTTTCTCTAAGGCTCCTTCCAAGTCCTTCAGCTTCAGCCGACCTCCCTGCAGCCTCTTGTTAGAGGGTCCAATGTTCCCAGTACTCACCCCACATGCCTTCCCATGCTCATCCCATTTCCCCTAGCTTTGAGGCTGAAGATCTCTGTGACCTGGCCAGCCTCTCTCCCAATCCTCCAGAGAGCAGCATTTCCCTAGCAAATCCCTCACACCGAGCAGGAGCATCCTGGTCACATTCACCTCTTTCCTCTGCACACAACATACAGAGCCCCTGGTCTGTCAGCAACTGGGGCCCTGTGGCCACTGTGGTGGGGTGCTTGCTGCCAGCGCACGCGCATGGGAGAAGGACAGGAAAGAGCTGGGGCTGCTTCACCTGCTGATGGTAGAGAGATGCCAGCTGGTAGTCCCTGCTGACTTCAGCTTCGCGAGCAAAGAGCCGGAGCTGCTTGTCGGTCACACAGGATGGAGGGACAGGGTCAGCAGCTTCCTCGAAGAGCACCTCAAAAGGGGCGAGACGGCGAGTTAGTGCTGGGGAGGGTGAGGAAGGTTGATGTGATCACACTGCGGCAGCAGTCCCTGATCCTGCACCATGCAGAGGATGCTCTGGTGTGCCCAGGCTGGGGAGGTTGGAAAGTCAGGCTGTCCCAGCTGCTGCCTGTGTTGGGACACATTTCTGCAGTCTGGGGAACCTGTGTCACTCCCAGCTAGCCCTGTCACACAGGGAAGGTGCATTCCTGTTATCTGCAGGAGTACCTGTGACAAGTTCAAGCATTGCTAGATCAAAAACATTCCAAACTTCCTTCATGGTGTCACTTACTGGTGACCACAATCCATGCTGGGAGGTCTGTCCTCTACCTGTGTGACTGTGCCAGATAACACAGGCGCAGACACTACACTCAGGTGACAGCAGCTTTTCTGAGAGGCACAACACATGCATCCTACCATGTGGATTATATAGCAACAGGACATGGATTCACCAAACCCTGACACTTAAATACGGGCCTCTGGGAGTGGCTCAGGGCCCACATTTGGGAAGTGCAGCAGAGGGAAGCACGACCCTGCTTCTATCATGAAGGCAAAAGCCTTGCTGCCTTCGCCTGAAGGAGGGTCAAGCTGTGGCTCCACATGAAGCCGATATGTCCCAGGCCACCCATCCCACATGCCACGATTTCTGCCTACCTGGTTCAAGGCGACATGCATCTGATCCACAAGATACACATAGAGTTCGCTGAGAAACGCCTGGAACTGCTCCATAGACTCAAACGCTGTTGTTTTCAGGTACTTCTCCCTCACGATCTTCACCACCGCATACTGCAGAGACACGAGGCTGTTGGACAAGGCAGGTCTCCCTTGCCTCCCCAACAGCTCTATAATCACAGTAGCACAGAGCCAAAGCACAACTGATTTAGCCTGAAGCTCCAGTTTAGCTCTAAGGAAGAAATCCAGTCCAGTCCTGATGGAAGGAAGAAAAACAGAGATGATTTCCCTTCCTACCCCTCCGCCCTACCTCTCCCAGCTACAACAGCTCTGGATAGCTGGGATTTGGGGATAACCTGGCACTTGTCATACCATCACAGAGCAGCAGTTCCTCAGTGAGAAACTGCCAGGACAGGAGCAGGTAGGGAAATAAATCAACGTCACGGAACCCTTGCCTTTAGCTGTTCCTTATAGGCAAAATATTTTCCTGAGCTATTGAGCTCAAAGTTGAGCTGACACTTCTGTTCCTCCAGGGTTTGCTGATTTATGGCTCCTTGGTCAGGCAGCTGCTTCCCGAAGAGCTCATGGTATTCATGCAGGATGGCAACAGCAATGCTTGCTATCTGGTTGTGATAATCTTCTACAGCCTAGAACACAGGAATCCGCAGTAAAAATAAGTAAGAAAACTTCACAAGTTACTTGTGCCATCAATCTTGAACCTTACATAAACTCCACCTGACTCAGTCTCAATTAGTCTGTCACATATTCTTTTCTTTCCGTGCCTGAGGGCTATGAAAATATCTACCTGTAAATACAAAAGAGCTCCTTGATAATTAGATTTTGCTTCTTCTATGTTTTTCAGTAAGAATGCTGTATTTCAGTCATCGTCTCTTTTATAGCATCGTAATTAGCCATAAGTAAAATATCTCATATGGCAGCAGCCCCTGAAACCCATGGGCCAGTACCCTTCAACAGAATCTGTAATCTCCATAATGTCAATGACAAAAGCTTCCACGTACAGAAATGCTCAAAATTTATCTCTTTCTGCACTCCAGACAGTCCAGCACAAATCAATTCTGCCGCACCTCTGGGGTCAATTATTTAAGCACTGCTTAAGTACTGCCCTACCGCTGTTCTAAACTGACCATTGGCCATGGGGCATGCAGGGACATTCTCCTGTGATAGCTGCTCCATGCCTAGAAGAAGGAGCCAGGGCTCTCAGGCCATTTTCTGGAGTCTATATATTGCACACACACAAAAAAAACCTCAAAAATTCTTGGTTACTTGAGGGTAACTCTATTACTCTGTGACTTTGCTCCTGTTTGTCGGGGTCTGGAGAAGCACATGTCTTGAGACAAAAAAGACTGGGCCTGTCCAAGGGTAAATACAAAGCTCTGGTAGCCTTTCTCAACATCCAACTCTCAACTACCTCCATACTCTTCCTCTCTGCTTCTCCTAGATCTCTCCCTCTTGTATGGACTGTGAACTGGGATAATACAACCCATGCATGGTTTTCCAAGGCATGATATTGCAAAGACAACATATCCAGAAGGTTTCTTGCCCATGTGTCTCCTCTGCACATCCCATCTGTGTCACTGGGGAGATCAGACGGAAAAGGAAGCTCTCCTGTGCAAGAGGGATGAGGTAGAAAAAGATGGGAGAGTGGTGAGGTGGCAGTGTGGTGACAAGGCACAAACCTTCTCGGCTCCTGCAGTCCGGCGAGGCAGAAGAGGGCGAGGAGGAATCATCTCCTTGACCCTGTCAGTGAGAGGAAAGAAGAGACCAGTATAAGACGCTGCCAGCGATGCTCACTTGTCTCGAGCACAGACAGCCTGCGGTGCAAGAGCTCATCACTGTATTCCTGAGATACCTCACAGGGAGAAACAAGGGGAAAATTGTGAAATTTCAAACCAAGAACGAGCTCCAGCCCAGGGGGCCTACAGTCAATCCTTGCAGCTCATAATAATTTCTTGGCAGAGCTAACTACTGCCTCACTCTCTGTTGATGATTTTACACTCAACGGAGATTAGAAATTTACTTAGTTACTTTCAGTAGATTTGATTGACCTGTCACACAAAAGCTACTTTAGAAAGGCAGCCCAGCCCAACAGGTGGAGTTAATGTGTGCTATTGCCAATATTCAACCCCACTCTGCTGCAAAAACAGACCTTCTTACCAAATTATTATTCTTTTAGCTCTCAGCTTCCTTAGTCCGCCAAAATAGATGCAAAAAAAGCACCAACCTGAGGAAAGCTCTGAAGAATTCTGTCACTGGGCACCCAGGTCTACTCAGGCCATCAGCTCCTGACATCCCACAGTGTAACTGCGGGACTTTATGCCTTGGCCAACATAGGCACAGTATAATATAAAGAAGCCAATTTGAAATATTACACCGTATACAATGATCTTGCAAATATTTATTAAAATCCTGTAGGATTACAGCAATTTTAATCAATATTTATATAAAAAGTTCTTCATTTGCTTCATTTCAAAACAGCTAAATTCATTGGGTTCTTTAGCAAACTTTCTTCCCTGTTGCACGAAGGCACCACACATCTTGAAACCACTATCCAACCCACTCAGCGCAGGCATCGTCTCTTGTCTTGGTCCCTGTTTCTTCTGCACCAAAGAAAAACCACTGCTGAAACAGTTCTGCCAGCCAACAGAGCCTCTGACCAGATGACTTCTCCAGCTCCTAATTCCAGGCCTCTGCTACTCTCACAACTACAAAACCTCTGCGCAGAGGCAAAGTTTCACTGTTTTCCACCACTGTTTTCCAAACCCAACATTCACAGGAATAGGTCTGCCCAATCCTTCTCCCTGGTTTCAGTGGGTTTTAGATCACACCCTCAACTGGTCTTGGAGGGAGTGGATCCCTGTACAGTCCTGGTTTTGTCCCGTGGAGTCCCTGAGTGTCAGCCCCAGAGCTGCAGCACATCTTTACGTACTGCATGGCGAGCTCCTCTGGCAATCGCTTTGGTATCAAGGCCTTCTCCAGCTTTATCTCCATCACCAGGAATGTTCCTGCTTCAAAATATTGCTGTGAAGATAAACATTGCTCTGTCAAAATCTTGTCATCTAGAGCCACTAATGGCGTGACAAAAGACTGAGCTTTAATCTACAGATCTTCAGCAAATCCCTTTGAAACTGTATACAGCTTGCTTTGTAACCTGCCCTCAAAGTGATTTACAGGAGCAAAATGTAGTTCAAGAAATCAGTCTAGAAAAAAAAAAATAGAGGCCAAACAGTTAATCTCCTTGAAGAATGCACAGGCATATTAGATGATTTGAGGAATCCAAAATATGAAGGAACTCTTCTAAATAAGTGCCTGATTATTCATCAGGGACCTTCTAGCCAGCTAGAAGCCATCTAGCTCTTGCCAGATGTCACTGGAGGAACTCCAGAATAGCATCTGTGTAAGATGTCCCTTGTCCAACTCATTCTCACAAAGGTTAATTATATAAAAGATAGGAGCCGCTCGCACAGTGATGGTACAGCATTCTTTCCACATCTTTGAGGTACCTGTCCATTGTGGTTGAGATATATGACATTTTCAGCTTCTGCTGGAACATCTGATGACAGGGTTTTTACTACGGTGGACAACTATTAAGGAAAAAGAGATGTCAGTTGTTCCCATACAATGTACCTCATGCCTTCCCAAATGCAGGATGTGACTTGGGGTGGTTACACATCTTTAAACCCAGTGGTTGTATAACTGCTGACTGCTTGCAGCACAACACATTAGCAAGTCGTGGATCTGAAGCAGCAGAGCCATGCTCCATGCTGCATGTTTGATCCGGCAGCACGTCCTGCAATTCCAAGATGACAAATCTCCCAGCTGGCTGAGGCAGGGAACAGTTAACCAGCAGTTACCTTGAGGCACTGACCCCCAGAAAGCAGGTCTGTAAACCTCATGCAGTATCATGGGTCTCAACCTTGCAAAGCAGCTGAGCTGCAAAGAGTGGCCCTGGGCCTTCATGGATCTATCCCCTCCGTCTCTAGCTCTTGGGGCTAATCCTGGGCCTGGAGTGTCTCTCCCCTAGACAGCAATGGCTCTGCAGACCTCCTATGAGAAGGACTTCCCACTGCTCTCTGAAGCTGGACTGCTCCAGCAAGAAGGACACAGCCTCCTTTCTTATTCCTGGAGGACGGGAAGAGACCACCCAGCCTGGCTCCCACTGCTTGTATCACACATTAGGGTCTCCTCACCAACTGCAGAGTAGTCAGTCTTCTCCAAATGCAGCATCTGTGTGCCCTGTTTTTCCCATTCCTCCCTTAAGTTAGCAAATGGGCTGTATTCTAATATGCCTCTCTGGACCTTACCTTCCTGATGGTTTCCTTCTCTTTGATGATTTTTTCTTTATCCTCCCTCTGTATCTTACTGGAAACAGTTCTGGAAAGAGGAGGACTGAGTCCTGGGGTCCATTGTCCTTCCTTGATCAGACTGATCTGTGGCTTCAGGTCCCGGAAAACACTGACCTGATTTTTAGTCTGGAGAGGGGGGAAAAAAAAAAAATAAAAATAAAAATAAAAAAAGTAAAAAGAATAGAGAATCAAGGGGATTTTCCTTACTTGCAAAACACATTGACAGATTCTATATGTGCTAAGAAGATTTGCAACCTCTTCCTTCCTAAGAGTTTAGCTGCCTGTGCTCAAGCCCAGCTCTGCTACATGCAGCTATGCAACCTCATATTAGATAGCTATGAAGAGAGCTGCACGAAAAAGCCTCCATAGGGGCTTCCCTGTCTTCTCTTGAGAACTTCATTTAAATCGAGGTGCCTGCCCCCAATTTTTGCCCGAGCTTTGTGGCAGCTAAGCTAGTGCCAGCTATGTACTGCCCTGGTTCCAACCCACTGGCTTGATTTCTTGGGTTCATTTTGCATCTGCCTCATCCCCATGAACTTGCCCAGTGATCTGGACCGTTAGATCAACCTGACTGCTCCTTGTTGGCGAAGTCGCTGCCCTGTGGTGAACCTTGGCTCACCTTCCCCTGTGGAAGTTTCCCTGACGCACATGGGGGAATCACGTGGAACTGGCTTTTTGGAAGCCGTGTTTATACACTGCTTGACCACCAAGACAGGCTGCTGCCTCCCAGCTGTTAGTGCAGGAAGAGCTGGGCTGGCAGGAACTGAGGGAATGCCGGGGAGAGAATGGAGCACTTGTTCCAGGTGCTGCCTAGACCAAAGAGCAGCTCAAACCCTCCAGAAACGCAGGAGATGGGAACGTGTGACTGCACTCGTGACAAATGCTAGAGGACAAGCAGTACTGTGCAGCCTACTGGCTGTTGTTTGCAGATGGGATGTTGCGAAGCTGACACTGGAGTACAGCTGGGTGCCTTTCAACAGCCAGCACCCAGCAGCGGCATGGGTGCAGGGAGAAGGGCTGCAGTTCACCCAGCTCCTGCAGACGGGACACAGCCCTGAGGGCGAAGCGGGCAGTGCAACCAGCCCGTCTATCTGCCCTCCTGAAACTACCTTGGATCTGCTCCGGGAGCACTGTGGGAAAACAGAGACAAAACGCTCACTTTTAGTAACGTGGGGGGGCAACACAAAGACAAATAAACCTCCAGGAGCTCCAGCTGAAAGAGCTCCAGTGACAGCTCTTTTGGTGGTTGCCTGGGGTAACGCTATCATTTTGGAGACAGTGTACACTGTTTGTTCTTCCCAGCAGCACAGCTCATTTGCCCATGTTCAGGAGTGGGGAGCGGGGAGTGTTCTCACCGCTCTCCCCGCTCAGCTGCTGCCAGGGAGAAGAGCGAAGTTAGACTCCCCTTCAGCCCTCAAACCTGCTCTCTCACAGCTTCTACCTGGAAACATCCTCCCTTCAAGAAGCTGGAGGCTAAAAAAATGGTGTTATTTTTAAATTCTCCATCAGGGGAAGGGCAGAGAGGCAGTTGCTGGGTAGTGCACAGCCCAACTGTGCCCAGCTGCAGGCAGCAGAGGTGGCACAGAGCCTGGCCTGCACTCACCTTCTCAAACACCTCGCTGTCTTTATAGGCAAAGACACGAAAAGCCCCTCGTATCCGCTTCACGCCGGGGTAGAGCAAAGGCACCATGTTGATATATGCCACCCCATGGAAGAAAACCTGTCCGTCGTCATCTCCCTGGAAACACAGAGCAAGGGACAGAGCTCCCGAACTGACTGTTATTCTCTTGAAGCAAACAAGGTCACCGATCCCATTAAGTAAAGGCCACACAGCAAACTGATGCACCTGATGAGCCAGTGGCTCTGTGTCACTGGCACGGAGCCGAGACAGCTCGGAAGAAAAAAAACGGAGTCATTCTATATGCAGAATCCCAATTTTACTCCCATCCCTGCAGGGCAGCTTGTCTTAGTAATGCCCACACCACACCGTGCCACAGCTAAGGATGCTCCTTTCAAGATACACTTGCTAATTTATTGACTTTCAGGTAAGAAATTCAAACAACGCTATCAGGGTTGTGAGGATTTCAGGTCTGGCAGAAGGCAGGAACCTAAGAAGGTCTGAGACTCTGGGTCAGCACTGGGCTGAGGGTAAGGGAGGAAGAATTATGGACACAAATACTGCAAAATCCTGGCACTGCCGAGTGCTGAATGCCATTTACACTAAGCAGGGTGACGTTGCACTGGGGCAGACTAGGACCATGATCAATCACAAGGAACAGAACCATTAGCTAAGGAGCTGTTTCTGAGTTGAAGCACTCCAGTTTAAGTGGAAGAGCTTAATGTATTTGCATCCAGAATAAGAGGACATGAATTTCTTCAAGATGCTCGAAAAACCCTTTAGATAAGCTCAGCAAATTAATTCAGTTCTCCAAAAGTACCTCTTCCCTGGCCCCTTCCACCAAGCTACTTCAGACCATTACCAAGATATTTGCATGCTATAAGAAAAACTATTTCCTTTGTTTATTTAACAGCCTATAAGGCTAACTACTCAATGAAGCCACTAGCCCTCTGACACCCTTTGGCTAGTTCAAAGCTGGCTTAGCTATAATAAAGGCATTAAAGGGACGCACGATAGCACAATACTTCTTCCCTAGGCAGCACAACGGATCATCCCTCACTTTTACCTTGTCAACTTTGCTGTTCTTCCCTTTACTGGAAGGGACCAAAGGGACCCTGCAGACCTCCACGGGCCAGTAGCGACACTCGGCGATGCGCTTCTGCAGGCTGAACACAGGGGAGGGCACTGAGGAGCTGCAGAAACCGAGCACCAGAGCTCTCCATCACCAGCCACACTGCCCTCAGTTCTGCTCTTTGCAACCCCAAAACACTCGCCCAGGGTTTGCTCTCACCCTCGGGTATCCAAACATCTGCACTTTGCAGCAGGGCCCCTGTCTGGCACGTTTTCCCCTCCTTCCAGTGCTGTGTGGATTTATGGCCCTACCAGCTATAAAGCAATGGTGAGGGCAACACACTGGATTTTCTCCCTCATCTGGTTACTTCAGAAACGAAGCAGATGTAATGGAACATGATTAACTTTGGTATAAATCCTGAACTACACAGGGAAAGCAGACCCTGAGCTCCCACTCAGTGTGCCAAATAACTCCGAGACTGGCAGGCAGGCTGACAAAAGCGTTAAGGGAAAAAATTCAAAACAGATAGAAGGGAATATTTCCACACATGAGAAGTAATTTGGCTGTGAAAGTCATGGCCACAGGATGCGGTTGAGGCCAGGAATATGGCAGGCTTCAAAGAGAAATGGGATATTTATCCTGGACTTGAGACTATCTGGGGCCATAATAGGTAATACTTGTCCAATTAAAAAAAATCAAAATTAAATGATAGAGTGAGAGGGTTTTAATATATTGGCAATTTAGCAAAACTGAAGTGGTAGTTAAGAGGAGAGCTGCTTGGGCCACCCTACTTCATATCTGCTGACAATATCCCTGCTGCTCCATCCTTCAAATCTCTGTTACAGACCCGAAGAGGGATGGGGAGGAACAAGATTAGTCACAAAGATCATTTCCCAGTGTGGCAGAGGGAGCTGCTGCCAGCAATGAAAGGCAGTTAGCTGCTGTTGGTGCTCATGTAAGTACCTGCAGCAAGCAGATACCTAGAGATAAGGCAGAGGCATAGTTTGTTGAGAGCTAACTATGGTCTGAGAGCATCAGCACGTCACCAGCAAGACAAGTCACTGGGCTAAGTGAATTCTAGGGTGGCATTTCCCCACTGCTCGGGGTTGGAAGGGAGGTTTTCAGCTCTCTTACACAAGGACTGCAGCAGGATCCAAGTAGCAACGTCTTTCCATGTCCCACACGATTCTCTTCTTCACGCTTTCTGCCTGGACCCTGAACTCTATGTCCTGTGAGAAACAGCACGTGGCCAGAGCCGGGAGAGCAAACTCCAAAGCCTTCATCATCACCCCCCCCAGATTTTCCCTGGAAGAGAAGCTGGGGCAGACGGAGAGGCATTCAACTCCCCATGCACAGGACATCCCAGCAGAGCAACGGACCGTGGTGCTACCGGGCAGCTGCTACATCAGCATCAAGAGCCAACCGTGACACTATTAGTCTTTTCTTACCTCCCTTCTGTTGAGTTCTCCATCCTCATCCTCATAAGGGCCACCGACAATGAAGGAGTTGGGTATGTTCAGAGCACCGGGGGCCAAGGTGTTACCAAGTGGCCATTTTTTGGGCCGAGGTAATGGCTCTTTTTCACCACCGAGCTTCGGGACTCCGTTCTTGAAGATCAGGAGGATTTCTTTCTAGAGGGGCATGAGAGTGAAAGGATTTTAATCCCCAGCAGGAGCAAATGCCAGCTGCTCCGAGCTGGCTCCAACCACACAAAGCAGCAGTGCTGGGGCCTGGCTCAGAAAGAACCCTCCGCCACAGCACACATTGGTGAGGAGAAAAAACTAACAGCCGCATGGAAAAAATGCTGCCACATGGAAAAATCCTATCAGCTTCAATCCAAATCTTCACACAAGACACACAGACCTTCACAGAGAAGCACACTGCACCTCAGAGACCATGAGCAATCACAACAGACCTACTGCAGACTGCTATAGCACCAGCACAGGAAGAGCTCTGCACTCCCATGGACCTGGACGCTCATTCCAGGCTGTGCAGGGAGAACAACCTGCTCCATAGCAGCCAAAACCCATCTCACCATTCGGACCAATTCTCACCTCTCCAACTGCTGGCACTTGCAGACAAGCCAGGTAGTTTTGCAGGGGTCCAGTGGGAACAAACGCTTCGGGGACGGAATAAGCTGCCTCCAAGGTGACACTCAGGAGATTACCATTTAGAAGCTGAGCTGCAGAAAGCAGGGGCTCTTGGATGCACACAGACACTTCAAGGCCACACTGCAAGACAAGGATAAACTAGAGGCACTAGCCAGACAATTATAATTCTCCTCCTCTTGAGAGAGAAGTAAGTGGAAAACCAAGGCCAGAATGTATAATAATATCCTACTCCTCACTTCAGATATAAAAGAAAAGAGACCAGGACAGGAAAGGAATCTCATGATCAGCCTGTCATATGTCTGACTTGTGCTACTTGTTTAAAGCAGAAGCTGCTCAGAGCACAGGATAGGGACAAGCAGGGTTAATGAAAGAGAAGGGTGAGAGAGCGTGGGGACGGAGGTGAACTCCTGAGGCTGCAGATGCAGGTGCTTGAGCCCTGCCCTTTCACCACATCTTGTTCACAGTCTTTAATTACCGTCCCATCCCGGGATGGATGGATGGATGGCTTGCAATATAAAAGCAGCTGTTCAGCACTTATTATCTTCCCTTATCCCCTCTTCCCCCTTAACAGGCAGGCTCATGCCTTGCTTATTAGGTAACATTTCTTAAATGCTGAAAAGTCAATGCAATACCCACAACCCAATCCACTTGCAGTGCCACTGCATGCAAACTCTGGAGCAAAATTAGATCCGTTTTCCCAGCCTCATACTTCATTCACTGGCTATTTTTCAACTTGCTGAATGAGTGAGGACCTTGCAGGAAAAGCAGTAAAAAATGGTGTAATAAAGGACGCCGAGACATTTCCTCAGCAGAAGAGAAGACTAATGAGGGTGGGCAGGCAATCCTGCCTGTGCCTTTCACTGATTTTTCAGCACTATACTTGGGCTCCTGAATGCTTTTTCCAGGGCAGCCTGGGAGCTGCACACATTAGCATTTCCCAGCTCTACCTCAGCTATCGTAAGCGACCTGGGACAGACGTCACCAGGGCTCGGAAAGGCCCCGAGCTTTTAATATATAGGCCCGCAACGTATATGCAATGTGCTAGGTGGCTGAGTCATGCTCGCCCTCCCATTAAAAAGCGGCACGGAGAGGAAGGAGCCAAGGAACGCTTCCAAATTCCACATACCTTGGCCTCCGGGGGAACGCTCTCTAATGGAGAGGTAGACACCGCATACAAAGGAGCCCAGACCTTAAATGAACACTGACCTGGGAAGAAAGAACAGCATAAAAGGGAGACCCCTTGTCAAGGAATCATGGCCTGACTCCTGAAGTTGAGGTGCTGCTGCCATCCCCTTCCTTCCCCCAAAGGGCCAACGTTTTGCAGACAGCAGCCCATTTGTCAACAGAAGGTCAGGTACAGCAAGGCATCAATACAGAAGGATCAAGAGTAGTGAGTGACCATGGAGACTCTGGAAATCTGTGCCGTACCTTGCAGCAGAGGTAGAAGGTCCACCACAGCTTGGCCGAGAGGCACTGTCCTCTCCTCCCTCTGCCTCTTCTCCTTTGGCAACACTTCCATCACTGTCACTGTGAAGAAAAATAGCCGGGAGCTGGCAGAGCTGCTCAGGGAGCTTTGGGTCAGCGCTTAAGGGCAGTGAGATGAGATGGGGGGTGCAAAGGGGCTGTGTCAGCGCTGGCAAACCCCCTTACTTCATCCCCCACGGCTGACAGGGCCAGCAAAGCTCTGGGGCCAGCATGAAAGGAGATGCTGGTGGTCAGCATGGATGAGAACAGAGGTGTGGAGGTGCTGCTCTTGAACACACGACTCCTGCGGCAGAGCGGAGCCGCTGGGAGCACGAGCACGAGGATGAGGAGGAAGGAGAGCCAGGGTCAGGCACTTACGGAACACAGGACTCTGGGCGATGCTGTCCACGGAGTTGGGCCCCTCGGGGCAGTACTCAAAGCCGGCTGTGAAGTTGTACTCGGCGGTGCCGCCCGGCGACACCTCCACCTTGGCGGACTCGCCGAGCAGCGCGCCGTTGAACTCGGCGCTCAGCAGCGTCAGCGGCGTCTCGCTCCGGCTGCCCTTCTGCCGAGCACACACAGCGCCCTGAGCGGCGGGAGAGCCTCCCGCCGAGCCTGCCCCCGGGGAGCGGGTCCGTGCCGCCCGAGCAGGGGGGTACTGGGCGCTGGGGCTGCTCCCTACACGGGGATGAAGGGGCAAACACCCACGTGCGGGTGACAAGGGACAGCGGGAGCCCGCGGTGCCGGCAGCCCGATCCAACAGGCAGCACCGGGCACTGCCTCAGCGCTGCTAGGAGGGACAAGGAGAAAACAGGTAGAGACAAACAGCCCTGGGTAAGGAACAGCCTCCGTGGCCCGTCAGGGTGGCCAGGGCCCTGCGCACACGGGCTGCCGTGCCCAGGCCACGCTGGGCTTCATCCCGGGCCACAGACACGCCTGGCTCTGTCCCGGAGCTTCCCACCTCCCTTTCCCCGGGGTAATCAATTCCATATGGACTTTTGCACAAAAAGAGATTTCATTCACTTGGCTTTAATTTCCAGTCCTTTCGACTGTCTCCTTGAGCATATATTATATGAACAGCTAAACAGAAGAATTCAATTAACCTTTTTTTTTCCTCTTCTTTTTCCTCTCTCTGTAACATTCATTATTCCATACCCCTCTCACCCTCCTCTACTCCTCTTCTAGCTAAATGGATCTCCACACCTCGTATCTTTGGATTATTATTTTTTTTCTTCATACTGCTGATCTTAGAGGACCTTTGCAGCCCTCTTCCCTTTTGCTGCTGCTCCTAAGATGGAGCAACGGGAGCCACCTGCCCCTTGCAGATGCAATCAGGCCACCACCTCCTGTTTTCAGTACCATTTTCCCCCTTGTTGCCTTCCAACTCTCCTCTGAGGTGCTGTTTGCTGAATCTCTCGGTGCGAGAGGCACTCGAATATACAACATACGAATCTCAGGGATGGACAGAGGGGCCTGGGGCTGCTCTTTGGCCGCTGCCGGAGCGGAGACCTGCACGCTGCTGTTTGTGGCGGCGGCGACGCGGCTCCTCCGCGCTGCCTCCAAACGCGGGTCGCTCTCCGTGTCCGAGGGCAGCCGGCTGCGTCGCGCGGCACGCGGAAACCCTCACGCTCGGGGTTTGATCCCAGCGCTTATCCTTACCTCGTAGCAGCGCTGAAACTACCGCCTGGCTAGAACCAGAGCCATCTATAGATTCCAGTGCAATTTAAATCGCCGTAACGCGGATGGCAAGCTGGCTTTGCACCCAGGGACAACGATGGCTCTTTTTAGAGGCATCTGTCTCGCTGCTCCGCGCTCTTGCCTGCCCCAAAAAGCCGCCAGTGCCATCCCGCTGCTTCCCGGGGCTGGAGACCCCCGTAACGGTGCCACAGCACCCCGACCCGCGCCCCAGCGCCGCGGAGCCGCCTCCACGGGGCTTTACCAGGCCCTGCGCCATCCACACGGCCACCTGCACCGTGCGGCCGGGCACGGGCTCCCGCTCCACGGGCAGAGGCGTCGCGGACGGCGTGGCCAACGACCCTCTCCGGCCAGCCGCTGCCATGGCGCTGTGAAACAGAGAGGAGGGAAAGGGCAGGCCCGGGCCCAGGCCCAGGCCCAGGCCCAGGCCGAGGCGGCAGGGTCGGGTCTGGCCGGATCGAGTCGGGTCGGGTCGAACCGGGTCGGGCGGGGCGGCAGCGGGACGCGAACCCGCGGCCTACCTGCGTGCTCGGGCGCCGCGCGTCCTGTAACCACGGCGACCCGCGCCTCTCGCGAGAGCTCCGCCCGCGCGCACGCGCTTTTGAAGGGGATCCGTGACGCCGGAGCCGCCATGTCGAGTGTGGGCAGCCCTGGCCAGGCGCCCTGCGTCCCCGCCCCGCCCCTCCCTGCGTCCCCCTGGCCCTTGTCCCCGTACTGCACCCCCCAGAGACCAGTGACCCACACCACAGTGACCAGTGACCCACACCCCAGGGACCAGTGACCCACACCCCAGCGACTGGTGCCCACACCCCAGTGACGGGTGACCCACGTCCTAGTGACCAGTGCCCCACACCTCAGTGACCAGTGCCCCACACCTCAGTGACTGGTGCCCCACACCTCAGTGACCAGTGCCCCAGTGCCCATGCCACACATCCCAGTGCCCATGTCCCCACACCCCACGTCTCCAGGACCTCCATCCCCCCGCTCTCTGTGCTCATGCCCTACAGTCCCACGTCTCCATGTCCCTGCACCCCATGTCCCTGTCATCCCCACTGCCTGGCATCCCTGTGCCTCATGTCCCATTTCTCCATGTCCCCACTCAGGGCCAAGGTCTCCTGCTAGGGACATGGGGGGAATGTGACGAGCCCAAGCCCTGGAGCGGTGCTGAGCTGGTGACCCACTGCTCTGCAGTGCAGGACCAGGGCACAAGGGCCCATGGTGGCACGCGGCTGCGCTTGTGGGGAGCGGCTGGGCTGGAGGTGTGGGGTGCCTGGCACCCCCGCCCCATGGCCCCCCACTGCCCTGCTTCCTGTGGCCTCCAAGTCCCACCCAGAGCATCCCAGTTTCCACAGTGCCCAGCGCACCCCATGCCCTCTGGGCAGCCCGGTGCCTGCTCGGTCTGCCCGGCGCAGCGCTGCCGTCGCCGCCAAGGCACGTGGCCGTGTGGCCGGCGCCGCGGGATATTCTTAGCTGGGAGCTGCCCCTCGGCGTTCCTGCCGTTGGGAAGCGATCCCAGAGGCACAGGCAGACGCTGCCCAGGCGCCAGCGTGAGGGTGCTCCGGGAGGGTAGGGACGGGCGGAGGACGAGGTGAGTCCTGCAGCACCCAACGCCCACAGCACCCACTTCCCTCTGCCCTGCCCTCCCTGCGCTCCCTCTCCATCCGCTCCGGAACCGGACCATGGAGCATCCCCTCTCCCACTGATAGGTCTGGATCGGATGGGAAGGGAGGTGTGGGAACGAGGCGCTCTGTCCTCTCCAGCCATGGGAATGGCACCGTGGGGTGGCGGAGCCGGAGGCTCAGAGCCATCCCTGCTCCAAGGGAACGGAGCCAGAGCTCCGAGCCATCCCTGCTCCAGGGTGGCAGACAAGGTGCTCGGAGCAATCCCTGCTCCGGGATGGCAGAGCAGGGGGCTCAGCCCCACACGGGGCGCCCAGGCGGGGGCTGGCGGGTGCCGCGCGCGGGATCCAGGGCAGAAGGGGTTACCCAGCCCGGCCCAGCTCCTTTCGGCCGTGTCGGCCGGGAGCGGGGCAGTTGGCCCGTTGGCTGGGAGGGGATGACCGGAATAGCTTCGCTATCGGATTCCTGCGGAGGGGCCGCGCGCTCCGGGCGGCACCATCTCCTTGGGGCTGACATTTGAGCACAGCCCTTGGCTGCCAGCTCCAGGAGGTGCCTCCCGAGCGCGGAGCTGGTGGCAGTGGGGGGACGTCGGAGCCATCCCGGGCCTTGTCCGGACCCCTCTGCATGGCCACGGCCCACCGGAACACCGGCACTGCCCCAAAAACCGCCCGCGCCAAGAAGGCCACCAAGGAGCCGGCAGCTTGGCCCGCGGGGCCCGACATGGACTCCCTGGGCTTCCAGGCCATGGACAGCAACGTGCCGGGCCTGTCGCACGTCATCCTCCAGAAGCTCAACATGAAGAGCTACGACGACTACAAGTGAGTGCACACGGCTCGGGCAGCCCCCGGCAGCGTCCCCGGTGGCTCCGGCCACCTCCGGGTCCCTCCTGTGGGTGACCAGGCACCCGGCTCAGCCCGCAGGCGGGTGGCTTTGCCGGGGCATTGCCAGCACCTACCCCGCGTGCATCCCACCCCTTGTTGGGGCAGGATGAAGGATGCACATACAGCTCCTCACCCCAAACCAGGCCAGAGCAGGATGGGCTTTGCAAGGGCTGAAGCCCCAGGCAGCCCTTGGAGAGGCCATCAGCCTTGCGTTGACAGCAAGGCGGTGTGGCCATGGCCAGGACAGTGGCAGTGAGACCGTGGATGAAGCCCCCGTGGTGGGGTTGGACCCTGCTCATCACCGCCTGTCTCTGGGCTCCTCAGGTCTGCCATGGATGGGAAGAAGAAGGGCAAGGATTTTGGCATCCACACTTACTTTGACATGTTCCAGAAGATGGAGGACACTTTCAAGTTTTGCGTTGAGTGCAAGAAACTCCCCGATGCCCTTCCTGACCCCAAAAGTCTCCGTCGATGCAAGAGGTAGGGGAGTGAGGGGGTCCCCCAGCATGAGGCTGGACATGTCCTCTGGCTCCCAGGACAGCCTGTGGGCTGGTGACAAAGGGAGCAACAGCAGGGTGAAGTTTGGGGTGCTGCACACGCCGTCCAGCCTCGATGCCTCCCTTGGTCCCAATGGCCATAGCCAGGCTCTTCACCCTCGCGGGGCTCAGCTGTCCCAAATGAGGTGGCCCTGGGGTGATGGCAGAGGAGCTTGGCTGCCCAGAACAGGCCTTGGTGGGCCGGCCACACCGATATCCGTCACGCTGCCTCTCTCCCCAGGTGCCAGAACGTGTACTACTGTGGCACAGCGTGCCAGCGTGCCAACTGGCCACTGCACAAGAAGTTCTGCAAGAAGCTGAAGCTGGTGGCCCTGGACCGGCTGGTGGAGTGGCTGGTCTTCACAGGTAGGAGAGGGACATTTCCTCGAGCCACTGGTAGCCCAGCTCCCACGGGTGCTCAGGCTGGACTCACGGGGGACGGGGTGCTGCCCATCTGCCTGTCCCTGGTAGCTGTGTTGGCCTTGGTGAATGTAGGGACATAAGTGTCCTGTGCCATGTCCCTGCTGTCCCAGCTCCTCACTGCTCAGAGCCTGTCCTTCCTCCAGCCACCCCATGCCCAGACAGATGGATGGGCCCAGCACAGGGTCTAGGGCACGGTGGGCATCCCTGCTGCCTTGGTGCCAGCTCAGGTCTGTATCGGGGGACACAGGCCATGCAGGAGTACTGCTGAAAGCCACCACACCTCCTCCCACAGGAGACATCCCCTTCCCCACGGAGAGCTGGACAAAGCCTGTCCAGGACGTCAAGGGCTGGGAGGACTGGTTCGCCATGCAGGGGCAGCTGGAGGAGAAGCTGGCGGCCATCCTGAGCGGGCGCTACATGACCCTGCTCTGGGCCAACGCCGGGAAGCCCAGGCCGGAGGAGGGAGAGCTGTGCGAGTCCATCAAGCGGCTCGTCACCGACTTCCACTCGCGGCCCGTCACCATCGGCCTGGGGATGCGGCTCTTCGGCATTGAGCCCCTCGCCAGGCCCCTCACCGTGCACGTGGTGGGGGCGTCGCACGTCGAGACCCTCAACACGCGGGCCACGGACTACGACGAGCTGACGCGGATGTTCCCGGGGCACCAGGGCATGGAGGTGGTCATGGTGGGAGTGGATGTGGTTGACGGACCCATCATGAGGCCACCGCTGGCGGCACTGGGGCCCCGGGGAAGGGTCTATCTCAGCAGCTACAAGGGCCTCTACCACGACTTCTGGGAAAGCCAGGTGGAGACCCAGCAGGCCGCCCGCCCCGACCTGGTGGTGGGCTTCCACCCGGGTAAGTGCCCATGGGACAGCGTGGCAAGGGGACACATGGAGCTGAACCACCCGGGAAGAGCAGGGATGGCCCCGGGGTCTCCCTGCATTGGGGCACCGGCTCGGGGGTTGGTGGGTTGGCCTGGCGTCCAGCCTGGGGAGCTGGCGCGCGTCCTCCTGGCTGCTCCTGCCCACCGTGCTGCTCCCTTGCAGGCTTCCACGCCTGCCCCGACCTCATGGAGGGCTGGCTGCCCACGCTGCTGCTGCTGCGCGACTACCGCCTGCCCACCCTCTTCACTGTGTACAGGTGAGTGCCTCCTCCTCGCCACCGGTGCCCATGTGGGCGGCCTGGCCAGGGCCCATAACGGCCAGTAACGGCCAGTAACGGTGCCCCTCGCGCGGACCCTCTCCCCGCAGCGAGCAGGAGCTGAAGGCCTCGCTGCAGATCCTGCTGGAGCTCGAGACGCACATCACGGGCTACGGCGCCAACCCCTTCGCCTCGCTGCGCCCCGAGCAGGTCTACTCCAGCCCCAACAAGGCGCCCGTCTACTGCAGCTCCCACTACATCGCCTGCCTGGGGCCGCTGGGCCCCGACGCGCCGCACGTCGAGGAGCTCGAAGACGACGGCGAGGACTAGGGGGCTGTTCCAGGCACCGGGGCTGAGCCCGAGGTGACGCAGCCGGTGTGACATGGGGTGCACCCAGCTGCTGGACACCACCTCGCCGGGGCAACGTCGCCGGGTACCCCTGCACGCACCCAGCAGCCTGTCCTGAACACTCCCTCCTGCACAGAGCCAAATAAACCAACACCAGCCACCCCGTCTTCACCTTTATTTCCGAAAGGCCGTTGTTTTCCCAAAGAAAACGGGGCCCGGAGCTGCCCCAGGCCCTGCCGCGGCCACGGCCTGTGACGGGGCGCCAAGGGGGAGCAGAACCCGTGGCCGGGCCGGCCCGCACGTGCCCGCCGTGCCTGCGGCCGGCCCTGGCGCCGAACCCGCCTCGCGGGGCTCCGAGTGGCCCCGTGCACCGCGGCCCCGCTGCCACCGGGTCCCGACCTAACGGACCGGCACCGGCGGAGCAGGACGCATCACCCCGGGCTCACTCGGCGCCGGCGCGTTCCCGCAGCGCGGGCAGCGTCAGCGTCTCCGGCGCCGACTTCTTCCGGGGCCGGCTCTTGGGGGCGGCGAGGAACTCGGGGGCGTCGTCGGTGAGCGGCGTGGAGGGGGCGCTGGCGGGCGCTGAGCGCGGCGCGGCCGGCGGCCCCACCTCGCTCACCGAGATGGTGGGCGCCACGGGGCCCACGAGCTCGTTGGTGGCCTCCTGCGTCTCCCGCTCGTAGCGCCGCACCTCCTCCATGGTCATGCCTGCCGGGGCGCGCGCGGCGTTGGGGGCCGCCCGGGCTGGCGGCCGCTGCTGTCCCCAGCGCAGCCGCCAGCAGCCGCTCGGGGCGGCGAGGGGGCTCCCGTGCGTGGGGGTAGTGGGACCCTGCCCGCCCCGTGAGGAACGGGCAGCTCCGTGAGGAGCGGGCAGCTCCGTGCACATCCCTGCCACAGCAACCCGGCTCCCTGCAGCCCTTCCTCCGGCAGCCGCCCTCTGGCCAGGGAGCAGAGGGAAAGCGATGGGAGGAGTGAGATGCAGGAGCCATGCACAGGGTGGGAGCTGGCATGGGGATGGAGCTGTGCATGCACATGGGGTGCATGCATGGGGTGGGAAGCTGTGCATGGGGAGGGATCCATGCAAGGGCATTGATCCATGGACTGGGATGGAGCCATGCATGGCGTGGGAGTTGGCATGGGGATGGAGCTGTGCATGCACTGGGAGTCCTGCATGGGCAGGGAAGCTGTGCATGGGGAGGGAAGCTGTGCATAGGGAGGGATCCATGCAAGAGCATTGACCCATGGATTGGGATGGAGCCATGCATGGGGTGGGAGCATACTTGGGGAAGAATCAATGCACAGGGACACGATGTGCGTGGGCAGGGAGTCCTGTGTGGGGAGGGATCCATGCAAGAGCATTGACCCATGGATTGGGATGGAGCCATGCATGGGGTGGGAGCATACATGGGGAAGATTCAATGCACAGGGACACGATGTGCGTGGGCAGGGAGTCCTGCGTGGGGCTGCACTGCCACCAGGAGCCCCATGGCTCCGCCAGGGGCACGTACATACACGGGGAGTCCAGGCTGGGCGGGAGCTAGGGGTCCTGGCTCCCAAATTTTTGGTTCGTGGCCACTTGCATCTGAGTCTCGAAGGCCCGAACCTCTTCCAGCGACATGTCTGGAAGGCAGAGAGCCGTTTGCCGAGGGGACAGTGTGGGAAGGGGCCGCCCGCGGTGCCCAGCGCTCAGCATGGCTGGGCTGGGGAGCAGGCGCGGGGCCGAGTGGTTAGTGGGGTTATTTGGTGAGCTGAAACCTCGCCGAGCCCTGAGGGGAAGGACACGTGGGCACGGTGAGCTGAACCTCCCTCATGCTCCCCCCCATGCGAGCCCTGCGGTGCCACGGAGCGGCGGGGCCGGCAAGCGGGGCCGAGCAGGGCGAGCCGGAGGAAGAGCTGGAGGCACGAGCAGCGTTAGTGGGGTTAGCCCTGCGTGGGAGCCGCCCCACCGCGCGTCCTGGGGATGCTGAGGGGCCCCCCATCCTCACCGCACCACTCGTCCACCCAGGCGAAGGCCTGCCGGTGTCCTATCAAGAGGATGTCACGGATGACCTGCGGGCGGGCACGGCGGCGCGCTCGGACCGGGCGGCACGGGCGCCCCGCGCGCCCTCCCCATCGCCCCTCACCTTGTGCACGAACTGCTCCACGCGGCTCTGCAGCCCCCACACCTCGAACTTGACGCTCACCAGCTTGTAGGAGCACATGATGGGCTTGGTGTGCAGGCGCCAGCCTTCCCGCAGCGGCCCCCGGCCCGTCTTGGCCGAGCTGAAGTAGCGCGGGTCCTGGTGCGGCGAGAGCGGCCGTGAGGCCGGCGCGGCGCAGGCTGCGGGACCCGCTGCCCGCCGGGCCCCCTTTACCTCCAGGCTGCGGTAGTAGCGCTCGGGGATCTCATCGAAGGCAATGTCCAGGAAGGAGACCTCGTGGTCCCCCAGGATTTTGTCGCTGTGGAAGATCTGGGGAGCGAGGAGGGGTGAGGACATGGGCAGGCACAGCAGCGGTGAGCTTGCCAGGTCTCAGCCGCTCCGCCGAGGGGCAGGGGTGACTCACGTTCTCGCTGTCCCCACAGTTGTCCTCATACTTGGTCTCAATGTAGATGGAGAACTTGGGCAGGAAGGAGCACTGCCGGGAGAGAGGCACAGTTGGTGATGGGACACCTGGGAGGGCAGCACGGGGACAAGGTGCCAGGGATGGGGAATGGGATGGGGGAACACTTGGGAGGGGGGAATGGGGACCAGGACAGGGGGGCACCTGGAATGAGGGCACAGGAACCTGGCCAGGGGGACACCCAGGATAGGGGCAAGGGGACAGGATGGAGAGGACACCTGGGATGGGGACCTGGGAACCGGGCCAGGGGTGACACTCCTGTGGGAGCACATGGACTGGTATGCGGGGACATGGGACAGGAGGACCAGCACCCCGCGCAGGAGCAGGGCCACCTCAGGCCGGGGGGTGCCACCTTACCGTGTACTCTGCAGGGGCGGCGGGCACCCGGCACGGCCGGCGGGCAGGACAAAGGCACGAGGTGAGGGGACGCGGCGGGCACGCTGCAGCCCGTGCGGGGCAGCGCGGCGCCACCAGCCCGTCCCCCAGCCCGGACCCGCGCGCCCGCCGCGGCCTCACCGGTGATGGTGTAGGGGTAGTAGTTCCAGGCCTTCTCGGTGATGTAGAAGATGCGGGGGGTCACTGCCCGGGCCCAGCTGGGCAGCTTGCTGGCAGCGGGGAGTACAGGGGGTCCAATTGGGACCAGGGACAGGGCACGTCCTGAGCCCAGCTCCGCTCTGCCACCCAGCCCAGCCCTGCTGAGTGCAGCCCTCATTTGCTCCCTAGGACCCCATCCCATCACCAGGGACCCCCATCCCACACCTGGGATCCCTCAATCCCCCCAGCCCATCACCCCAACCTGCTCCCCAGGGGCACCCCAGCACCTCACCCCACAGACCCCCAGGACCCCCGAGCTCAGTGACCCCCAGGCACTCCCACACCCAGCACCAAGCCCCCTCCCTGCCACGGGGCTCCGGTGCCCCCCAGCCCCGCACACCCAGCACGGGCAGCCACGCTCCCGCGCTCGCCGCCGCCTCCCGGCAGCTCTCGCTTCATCTGCGGGCGTTATTTATACCAGCCCCGCGGGGAGAACCGGGAGCGCCGCCGCTAAGAATAGCCGGGCTGCGGGCAGCGGCTGTTGGGGCCGCGGCGCGGCGCCCGCGCGCACCTGGACAGGTGCACCCGCTTCTCGGTGAACTGCCCCGGGCCGTGCACGGGGTCCTCGTGCGGCTCGTTCTTCACCACCTCGACGCCCTCGCCCTTCTCGCTCTCCTGGTGGCTGTGCTTGCTGATGGTGTAGAGCTGCCCCACGCGGTACTGCGGCGAGTAGCAGGGCAGGGTTCTTTCTATATATTTCTATATATATTCCCTGTATGTGTATTCTATATATATCTTTCTCTGTGCTTCTCTAAGCACCAGGGGACTGCTCGTGCCCTGCCGCATCGGCGGATGCTTCGCCCCACAGGCGACTCAGAGCGTTATTTCCCTGCTCGCACAAACCCAGCCATGGAGCTCACCCCAGCTGGCACCCAAACTGGGAGCCCCACCCAGCTCACCCCAGGCAGCCCAAGGTGTTCCTAGACCCAGGAATGGTGGGGACCTCAGAGCAACAGGGACTTGGGAGCAATGGGGGGACTCTTGAGCCACGCCACAGCCTGGCACCCCTGTTCGGGCCTCCCTCTGTGCCAGAGCTGGGGGTTGCTGGGGTGCCCAAGGCAGCCCCGTCCCCCTCATCTGCTCCTTGCTGCATCTCGCAGTCAGCCCGGTGGCTCTGTAGCACCCAGAGCCCTCCCGAGCTGCTTCCTGCTCAGTAAATAACGTGGGAGCCAGCAGAAAGCGAAAAAATACATATATATATTTGATATATATGTATTATATATATACACACACACACACACATATATATATATGAGATGGTACAGCTGCATAAGAGCTGTTTTACTGCTGCTCTGAAGACACTGCTCAGGGCTCTGGCTGCTGGAGCGACGTTCCCACCCAGCACCAAGCACCCGGGGCACAAGGCGAAGGGCTGCCCTGGTGTCGCCCCGCGCCGCCCCTTCGTGGGCCGCTGCGCACAGTGGCCTTTGGTCCTTCGCTGCAGGGCACATACACGTGACCTGGCACCGGTGCTGCCAACTGAGGCACCCAATGGCCCCTTGATGTCCCCTGGGGGCTGCATGGCTGAGGGATCTGCACTCGGGGCTGGCACAGTGCAGGGAGGTGATAGAGGGTGACAGAGCCCTGGAACAGGCTGCCCAGGGAGGTTGTGGAGGCTCCTTCTCTGGAAGTCTCCAAACCCACCTGGACGCTGCCCTGTGCCACATGCTCTGGGTGTCCCTGCTGGAGCAGGGGGTTGCACTAGACGATCTCTAGAGGTCCCTTCCAACCTCAACCATTCTGGGATTCTGTGAGGTGCTGGAGCAGGGAGTGAGCCTGGGCACAGCTCTGGCACAAGCCCTGCACGCTACGGGCACGGTGTGGGGCAGCAGTGCCCCAGCACCCCACAGGACGAGTGTCCCACGGATCCCTGCGTGGGCAGCCAGCCTGTGCCCTCCCCTCCTTACCCCACCGCGGACCCGCAAGCCCCAACTCTGCCTCCCTCTTGCAAGCCCAGGCACCCACTTTTCATCTCCTACAGCGCAAGCGGGGCGGGCGGCCAGCCCGGGCTGCGCGGCGCCCTGGCTCACCTCCTCGGTGGTGAGCGGCATGCAGATGCGGTACTCCTTGACGAGCATGGTGGCTCAGGCGGCGGCGGCGCGGCCGGCACGGCGAGGCAGCGGCGCGGGGCCGGGGCTCATCCTGCGGGCCGGGCCGGTCGAGGCGCTGAGCACGGCGCGGCGGGAGCGCGGGGCGGCCGCGGTGCCGCCCGCTCCGGAGCGGCTCTCACCGTGACTTCATGCACCGTTGCCATGGCGCCAGAGTGAGGTCACCCAAGCGCAGGGAGTCCCGGCACGTGGCACCCGCAGCACCCGAGCCCCGGGCCAGGGCACCCCCAGCCTTAACCCCTTCTCTACCACGTGAAGGCCCCGACGGCCCCAAGCACCCGCTCTGAAACAGGGTCCTCCTGGGAATCCGCAGCAGCATCCCCCTTCCTCCTGCATCCTTGCATGACGAGCATGGACAGAGGTTCCTCCCATGGTCCCCTCCAGCCAGTTCATTTAGTTGGGTGCCATGGGTGCAGAGTGGCCGGCGAAGGCCGTAAAGTACCCAGGTGGGTTCCTGGCTGAGGTACTGACCCAATGGCCTGCACCTTCCCCTGCACACGGGGCACAGTGAGGAGCCCGAGCAGAGGGCAGTGAGGCACCCGGGTCACCACCTTGAGCAGGGGAGCAGTCCCTGCAGTCTCGGGGTGGTGCAGAGGGGCGTGCGAGGGGCTGTCTGGGGCAGCCTGCACAGCTGGGTGAAACAGACTCTGGCAGCTTGGGGAATAGCAGGGACAAGGGGCACCCCAAGCCACCCCACAGCCAGGCCAGTGCTCTGTCCTGGCATGCAGGGGTACCCACTGCAGCAGCCCCCTGCAGCCAAGAGCCTGTGAGGAGCCACCAGGAGACTGTCACACTGACACAGAGGTGCCACAACACCATCCAGGCCTCCCTGCAGGCAGGACGGCAGCAGCAGGATCAGGCAGCCCGGTAAGGCGGGCAGCTGCAGCAGCCTCGGGCTGCGCATTGGGCAGCCCTGAACGGTCCCAGGGTTCCTCGGCAGCTGGCACCTTTTGGGGAGCCCTGAGCTGCTCACTGACCCGGCTGTGGGGAGGTGCTGGGTACCTGGCAGCGTGCAGGCACCCAGGTGGGAGTGACCCCGGCAAGGGGCATGGGGGCATCTCGGGCTGCCAGCCAGCATTCAGGTGCCTTGGGACCTGCTCCAGCCCTCTGGGTCATCAGGGCACCCTGGGGCGCTTGCAGGGGGCTGGAGGACGCAGACTACCCTGGGCTGGGGGGAGAACAGGCTGCTTTGGGGAGGCTGTGTCAGTCGGGGGGCTCAGCTTGGGGTGGGGGAGGCTTGGGGGTCTGGGGCTCGCCCGGACGGCTCGGGAGGCTCCGAGGGCTGGGGCTGCTCCCGGGACTCGAGCCGGTCGCGCTGCCGATGCAGGAGGAAGGGGCGAGGGGGACCCGGCGTCCCCAACGCCGCCGAGTGCCCGAACGGGCGCGCGTTTTCCCTCGCCTCAGAGCAGCCGGTGCTCGGCTGGGCTCCCACCCCGTTCCGTCCCGTTGCCTCTCGGGCCAGGCCCGACGGTCAGCGCTGTGCCGCTGCTCCGGCCGCCCCGCGGCATCCCCGGTGCCCCACAGCTCCCGCCGCCCGCCCCGACCCCAGCCCCGGCCCCGGCGGGGGGCTCCGCGCCGCCAGCCCCGCCGCGCCCGCGCTCACTCACCGGGGC
>JAVCKT010021387.1:0-16732 GCA_032273925.1 Rhynchotus rufescens
CCTCTCCTCTCCTTTCTCCTCTCCTCTCCTCTCCTTTCTCCTCTCCTCTTTTTTGTATATCTGTGTACAGAAACAAGTTATGTCCTTGCAAGATGACTGTGAGCTCAGTTTCTAACGCGCTCCATGCGTTGAATTCAGTAACGTCTTGTCCCTTTGTTGCAGAGATCAGAGATGGCAAAGATTTATACCAAGCCCAAAGAGATGGCAGAGCTTGTGAGCACCCAGGTCTGGATGGATGAAACACTGAGCTCCAAAGACGAGCTGAAGGAAGATGATGGCAGGCAAGGTCCCTTTGGATTGATGGCTGGCTTGAATGAAGAACACGACAGCATCGAGGAAGAAGAGGAGGAAGAGGATGATGGGGACAAGCCAAAGAGAAGAGGACCAAAGAAGAAGAAAATGACCAAGGCAAGGCTGGAGCGGTTCAGGGCCCGGCGGGTGAAGGCCAATGCCCGTGAGCGAACACGCATGCATGGTCTGAATGATGCTCTTGATAACCTGAGGAGGGTGATGCCCTGTTACTCCAAGACTCAGAAGCTGTCCAAGATCGAGACACTGAGGCTTGCAAGAAATTACATTTGGGCTCTGTCTGAGGTACTCGAGACTGGGCAGACTCCCGAAGGGAAGAGTTTTGTGGAGATGCTCTGCAAGGGTTTGTCCCAACCGACCAGTAACCTTGTGGCTGGTTGCCTGCAGCTGGGACCGCAGACCTTGTTCCTAGAAAAACATGAAGAGAAGTCCCCAGTGTGCGAATCGGCCATATCCAGCCACTCCTTTAGTTACCAGACCCCGGGGCTCCCGAGCCCACCCTATGGGACTATGGAAACACACCTGCTGCATTTAAAGCCCCCAACCTTCAAGAGTTTGGTGGATCCTTCCTTTGGAAACCATCCCTCTGACTGCACCACTCCTCCCTATGAAGGTCCCCTGACACCACCCTTGAGCATCAGTGGGAATTTCTCCTTGAAGCAAGATGGGTCTCCAGACCTGGATAAATCCTACACCTTCATGGCCCATTATCCCTCTGTCAGCCTGACCGGAACACATGGACATGCCTCTCACTTCCAAAACACAGTGCCCCGCTATGAGATCCCCATAGACATGAGCTATGAGTCCTACCCACACCATGTGGCCGCACCTCAGCTCAACGCTATATTTAATGAGTAAGAAAGCAAAGTTAGACCCAAATTCTTGACGTAAAGAGAAGTTCAGGCACTTGTGTAACTATTTCTAGACTGGATGCAGTTGGAGCAAGGAAATCACCGCTACAGGACAATGCGAGAGACTTCTGAGCATCTCCAGAGCACCTCACTGTGAAAGGTCCAGCCAGCCCTTCCGTCCTCTCCCAACAGGTTCCTGCTTGTGCTGCCTTCTTGATTTTCAGAGCTTCCTCTGGAGCTGCACAGCCCTTCCCCTTGGGTTCCTGAGAGTTAAACACGCAAAAGCCCCCATGGCAGCTTTATCCAGGCTTGTTGTGTTCTCAGCACAACAAGCATTCCCACCGGGATGTGGGCTCTGAGGAGCTTGTTCCACGTTCACTCACCCTAAGGACATAGGGCTTGTCTCCATAGCCCTTCTCTTCCAAGCTCTGGAGTCGAATCTTGATTGTCCAGAGCTGTCTAGATGCTGAGCTCTGAGAAGAGGAACAGGCACAGCTGAAAGTTGAGCCGTTGTGTCCTGGTGCCTTCTGCCAGAGATGCTCATGAAGGTGACTTCCCCTTGCTGGATTTTCTGTCTTTTCCCAACAAGAATCCATTTTGGTGGACCTCACCTGGGACAAATTGTCCATTGCCAGTAAATTAGGGCTTGTTTTGCTCCTTCCTGTGTGTGGTGGGGCATGAACACACCTTCATCTTGCTGCGGGTGAAGATAAGCCCCTGTAATCCCTCAGGTTGACCAGCTCCCCTTCCATGTGCTCTGATGAGACCCTCGGGTGAAGGCAATTCAGGTTTCCCAGGACTCTGGTTTCTGGTTTCCCAGGACTCCGGTTTCGGGTTTCCCAGAAACTCTGGTTTCTGGTTTTCCTGCAGAAAACCATGGTTGAACTGGGTGTCAGGCTTGGGAGCGGGATATGGGATCTGAAGTACTTATAGGAGACACCATCATGATTTTTCCTCCCTGGAGCTTCTAACTCCATGAAGAACCTTAACTTCACTGCCTGCATATCAACCAGGGATGCCATGGTCCAGCCAGGTTCAGAAATCATCCTTAATGGTCCGTCTGCTGCTCTCCTCCTGACCTGGTCTCTGCTGCCCGTCCTGTTTCTGAGCCTTAGACCTTGCTTATTACCTAAAACCAGTGTATGAATTTCAACATATGGATCTCGAAACCACTTTAATGGACTGTTGATCTTTCAGAGCACAAATATCTTAGATTTATTAGCTGAAAAAGTGTCCAACTAAATCTGTATTCCTGACTAGGGCCATGATTTCTTATGGTTTGTAGTGTATTTATTATGATCTGTGTTCTGAAGACATCCTGCCAAAAGAAGTGTGTCTTAATTTCCTGTCTTATTTATTATTTACTGGGGTCTAATTTATTTTGTTCCATTTTACATGTAATACGGAATGTGCTAAATAACTTCCTCCTTTTCCAATTGACTTTCACGTGCTTAGTTGGAGTTAGCCTTGTGGAGACACGTGGTTTTTGCAGTGCTGTTGCTCCGGGATTATTTATTAGCCATTATTTATTTAATTTATTTTCTTCCTACCCTCATCTATTTTCTGGTGATTAAGCCAAGTATTTAAGCAAGGAGTTAAATATTTAATGCTCAACTGCATATTTAGCATTGTCATTTCTCGTATTTTGGAAACCTGTCTGTGCCCAGCAGCTCCTAGCTTGTCCCTCCTATTTCTGTATGAGCAATAACTTAAAAGCTATGCAACTATTTTTGTTTTCGAGAAAATCCAGGCCACTATTTTTGAAATCCTGCTGGCTGCGTGAGCCCAGCTGACCAAACCTCACTGTTTAACAGAGGTCTTTTGTACAGAGTTGAGAATTTGGAGATGAATTGTCCAGAGGTCCCTGTCCAGCCCCTGCATCCCAGGGCTTGGCGTTTGTTCCCTTTTGTACTAAGAGAAATGTTTATCCTTTTGTAAAGAAAGCAGAATTGGGTTTTTAGCTCAAATAAAGTTGTGATCCTGTTTCCAGCAGCATCGTTCTGGGGCTGTTGAATGTTCTCTTGTCTCCTTTTCTGTGGGCTGCTGTGCAGTGGTGGGGAAGGGCTCTTCTGGTGTCCCTTGGCCACAAGACGCTGATCACGAAGGTAGAAATCACTGTTCCAACACCCGAGCCATGTCCCAATGTGGCCTCTGAGCAGCCTCTGCGTGGTCTACATCTACCCTGAAACTTGGGGGTGGAGGACTGCATGATCACAACCCTTCTAGCGTGTGTGATTGGAGTCCCTGACACCCAACCCAGAGCTGGCGGAGTCCTCGTGTCCTCCAAGACATGAGGTGCCATGGACCAAACACTACGTCACAAAGGATGCTGAGCCTGCGCTTTGCCTCTGCCCCCAACCCCTTGCCAAGGCAGAAGAGGTTTTGTTTCAAACACCGAGCAAGTTCTTAGAAGACCTCAGACCAATAGAGTTGAATGGGATGGGGCAGCCAGAAAGCCAGCTGAGCTGCTCTAGGACCTTGCTTGAGTCCTCAGGGAGCTCAAGGATCGTGGAAGGTCCCAAGGCTGGGCGAGGGTGACAGCTGGACCTAGGCTGAGGAGCCACGTGGGATGGACAGGTACCTGCGTGGTGCTGAGTGTAAAGATATTTCTGGAAGGTTTATCCAGATCTGGGCATAGAAGGGTTTTGCTGGTCATTGGAGGACAGGCAGAGAGGGCAAAGGGACGCAGACAGGATCGCAAACAGGAATGTCCATGCACAAATGGAGCCCTGGGTCACGCACACATATAGGCACACATACCCACACACACACATGTGCATGCACACACATGCACCTTCCTATGCACCTACACAGACATGGACACTCGCATCTGCTCTTTTGCACACAGAAAAACGTGCAGCTCACAGGTGCATGCACAGGCGCACGCACCCACACACATGTGCACCCAACTGCATGCATGCATGCGGGTCCTTGCATGTGTTCTCGCGCAGAGATGTGCGCACACGTGCATGCAGCAGCTCAGCTTTGGGTTTGTGTCTGTAGAAAGGCGGTGGGACGTGTCCTGCGTGTTCCTCAAGCAACAAGAGCACCGGGGACCCAGGCGTCCTGGCTTCACCCTGGATGAGCAAGGACGGGGATGACAGTGGGGCTGTGCATCGCCCCCGCTCAGCCCGCTCCGCGCGCTGCTTCGCGGGGCCCAGGAGTCCTCGTTTCCCAGCTGCACCAAAACCTGAAACAGCTTCTGGCTGCTGTGGGGGCCTCGGCTCCCACCCCAGCGCCGCGCTCGCGTGGGGACCGGGAGCTCCACGTGTCCTGCACAGCTCAGTGCACCGCAGCCCCGCGCGCCGCCGCGCCGGCTGCTGCACCGAGCCCGATGGGAGCTGCCGAGTGCCTCCTCCCTGCAAGATGCGCGCGGCGCGACGTCCCTCCTGACCCACGCGGGCACGGCGATGGGCACGGGCGGCAGCGGGGGATCCTCTGGGGCGGGGGATGCAGCTGCAGCTTCTCTTCAAAGGGATGGGGGCCAAAGCGGAGCCGCTCGGGGGGTGTGGGCCTTGCTGGAGCTCTCCTAGCTCCCCAGCCCAGCGGGCTCGGGCAGCTGCTCCTGCATTTGGCAGCTGGGGTTTGGGTGCAGCTATTTCGGTGCAGCTCTGCCCCGGTCCCTCCGTCCTGCGGCTATTGAGTCCTGCAGAGGTGATGAAACCTTTCCTTTCATGAACATTCCTTGCTGTCCGGTCTGCAAGACACACGTGTGCAGAGTGACGTCCCCTCCTGCAGAGACACGCGGGGAACGTTGGGGTGAGAAGAGCAGCCGGCTGGGCCTGACCCGCTGCTGCCAACGCAGTGACCCACTGATACCCCGAGTCCAGCTGTGCCCCAGCCCCTGCGGCCCCGCGAGTGCCCTGCTCTTGCTGGCCGGCGGCCAAGCCCTGCTCCGTGCCACGTTCCCGTGGCGCATGTGCCTGGCAGCGGGGAGATCTCCCCTTCCAACAACTCCATGCCCCCGGTGTGGCAGGGAGCAGCACGGGAAGGAGGCAAACGTTGCCCTGTTTGCTGTTGTGCGTGTTGTTTGCACGCGTGTGCATGCGTGTGCCAGATGTTGAGCGTGTCATTAGTGCATGCACAGGGCGTGCGAGCACTCTGGGAGCCCCCGATAGGTGTGTGCACGGAGGCAAATACTCATGCGGATGGGACTTGAGCTGCGGTCATGTGCACACGAGTGTGCATGTGTGTTTGCATGTTAAGGTGCATGCGTGTATGTGCATTTGTGTGTGCACTGTGTTTTCCAATGGGGCAAGCAGTCCGTGAGATGCTCCGCACATACATCTGCTGGAGGATGCACATATACATACATCTGCTGGAGGATGCTTGGTTTAAAACCCAGCTGTGTCTTCAGGAATGCAGCAGTTTGGTTCTCCACTCAGACCGCTGTGATGACCTGAGAACTGGCATGCTTGATGCACTAGCTGGGAGCTGATGGGGCAGCACCCACCTCCCACCCTGGGCACCCAGGTGGGTTCAATCCAGCTGCCTTTCTGGCCAGGGAACAAAGCAATGCTGTGAGGGAGGTTATTTTACTCCATGATGGGGAGTTATTTCTTGCCATGAAGATGGCCAGGTGAATTGTGCCTGGGAGGGCCTGGGTTGCAGCTCAGCACTATGGGGAGTTGAGATGACTCTCAGATGCTGGTGTTTCTCTGTCCAAAGCACATGCTGGGAGGCTCTGGTTATGCGTCATCTCATTCTCCAGCTCTTCTACCTCAAGTTGATGGAAGAATATTGGCTTTGGAAAGTAGCTGGGCAGTGAGACCACATGAGAAGACCTGGATTGGACTGATGGACAGACTTCATGGAATGAAGAGGAGATCCCAAGGTGATAGGCTTCATCCCCTTGGATTTCTGGAGATGTTTCATGTGGAGGCACCTGGGAAAGGAGATATCTACTAGGCAGAGGGACTGTTCTTGTTGTGTGTAGACAGAGAATGACTCAGTAGTGGAGAGGTAAAAGCAGATGAACTCAGCCTGGGGATGAGGCTCACCCTTTAGGCTTATTTTTTAAAGCTATGCTTTATCTTCAACAAGGTTATCTCCACTAAGCTTTATCTCCATCAAGAGGACTCAGGGAAGGTACCCAGTCTGGCCCATGAAAATGGTCAGCCTGGATACCAAAAAGTGATAACTGCATCAGCTACAAAACCTGGAGACAGAAAGTGCCCCAAGAGCTTGGTAAGCATGTTGTAGAGTAGCTCGTTGTGAGACATGGTTGTGAGAAGACCACCCAAACTGGTCAGAGAGGTCAAAGGTTTCTGCAAGAGATGGAGCTCTTGGGACAAGGTCAGCAAAGCAACATGCTGAAGAGCTGCACTAAGATGAACAGTGCAGAGATGATGAGGAAGGTGATTCTCTGCTCTCACTGCACAGGCAGCAGGAGTTCATGTGAAGCACAGTGGTCCTGAAGCTGTCTCCCATGCAGACCACCTCTACATGACCATCGGAGTCGGAGAGGCCATTTGAGAGACTACTTCTCCGGACAGGAAAGAGATCTCCAAGGCAGGAGATGCTCCACCCTGCACATGGTGCTTATGAGAGCACACGGACCCCTCCGTGGTGGCTGGGTTTGTTGAAAGAGGCTCTTAGCTTCTCCCTGGAGAAGATGGAGTTGGGAGTCATTCTTCACTCCGAGGGCCCTGGCTCCAAATCGCCCTGGTTTACATAGCGGGACGGGAGTGCCCAGAGCCATATAATTGCTAAGCCTTTTTAAAACCCAGATTTAAAAGCTGTAATTCTGATATTGTTTGTAATCTGATAACACTGTGAGCCATTGAGCTCCTAATGTGCCCAGCTTGGGAAACCATGAGGATTTTCCCACTAAGCCGAAATATCAGACTGTTGATTCTTGAGTTAATCGTCTTTTCCCCCTTGGGAAGATCAGATTTTGGCAACTAACTTTCTTGCTGATTAGTGTGGGCGGGTGGGAAAGGAGCTGCACAGGGTTCCAGGAAGACAACCTGGTTGCATCTTCCTCAGCCTCAGCAGAGCTGGGATAGGCTGGCAGTCTGGGATGGAGCTCATCTGTGCTCAACAGGCATCAAGTCCAAGATGTCACTGCCATGACACACAGTTAGGCAGGGGGGTAACTCCTGTACATGAGGTGTCCCCATCCCTGCAGAATCCAATGTCCTCTAGTTTGTCTACTCAGTGTCCCACCAAGCCTCAGAGAGCAGTGTCTGCTGCTCCAGACACCTGAGCCCTTTCAACATGCAACCAGGCAAGGAGAGTCCTTTGAATGTTGTGTGATGAGACAAGAGCCCAGCCAGATGGAGACCAGGGCCACTTCAGTCTCCCGGGATATCCCTGAGTAGGAACCAGCAGAGTTCTCCATCAAATTCCTCTGAGGACCAGGGTCCCCAAGTCCTGTCTAGAGAATCCCAAGAAAGAGCAGGCAGAAGCAACCTGGAGGGACAGGAGTACTCGGAGCAGATGCACTTCCATCCTTGGTGGGATCTTCTAGGTTTGATGGGGGAGTGTGTAGGACTCCTACTAGGACTCCTACTAGGACTACTACCTACTCCCACAAGCTGAGGAGCTACCTTCTGTTGACCAGACACTTCTCTCCATGTCCCTGCATTATCCTCCAGAACTCTCCCAAGTCCTGGAGACCTCACAAAGATCTCCAGATATCACAAAGGCTGTGTGATATTTGGCAAAATGCAGAGAAACCACCTTTCCTCATCCCTACCTGGTATCATCTACCTCATCGTCCTCAGCCCATGATCTGCTGGGGACTCACCCTGTCCTAAATCCCTACCATCCCCTGAATATGTTGTCCCCTTGTCTCTATACAGTGCCCTATTATATGTCTCCAGATGAACCAGTCCATAAGGGTCCTATGAAGCCCTTTGGATGAATAAAAAGGTGAAAAAAGGCAATCCATTGATCAGATCCATGTGCTCACAATATATTGAGTTTATGGCAGAATAGTGATTTCTCCCAGGCTCCACATCCCTGAGCCCTGCCTGCTGCAAGGTGACTTGGAGGTGAGCAAGGTCTCCTGCTCCTCCTCTTCTTCTTGGCCCCATAGGGATGTGGCCGAGCTCTCCATCCCATGGTGACTCAGGGAAGAGTGAGGTCCCCTTCCCGTATTTCTCCAGGCTCTGTGGGGATGTGGCTGAGCTCTGCATCCCGCTGGCTCCGGAGAAGCCTCCGCAGCCTCCTGCCAGTGTCGGGCGGGTAATTCGCGTAAATCCCAGCGCTGGCTCCACCAAGCCCCTAAGCTCTTTGCCGTGCTCCAGATGAGCCGCGGTTCAATCTGTTTGCAAAGCTGTACCGAGTGTTTATGCAGCGCGGCCTGGCCCAGCGGATTAGGGGCGCTGCCCCCCCAGCATCTGCTCGCTCTGACCAGCGCTGGGGGGTCCCTCTCCATGGGGGGACAGCCCAGCTCGCTCGGACCTAGCTGGCTTTGGAGAGGGCTGGGAGCGCCCTGCCCCGTGGTCTCCCCATGGCTTGGAGTGCACTGGCTCCAGAGGTGCAGGGTGCCCATCTGTCACCCAAAGGGATTTCTGTTTTCCCAAAGGGATTTTTCTGTTTCCAAAGGGTCCTGCTCATGACAGGGCACTTTGAGCTCCTACTCCAGGGTTGGCATGGGGCCCTGGTGGGCAGGCTGGCCTTGCAGTCTGGCTGAGCAAGAGCTGGGCTACCAGGGTGCACGCCAGTGCAACCAGGAGAGGCATCACCCTGTTGACCTGGGCTCTGTGGAGTCTCGGGAGACCCTTGGTTCATAAGCTCAATGTAGTTGGGAGATAACCCAGATGCTCTGGGTGGGCACAACGGAGTACGGAGCATCTCTGCATCCTATGGGAACTGCTCCCGGATTTTGGATGGGACAAGGGCTGGACATGCCACCTCGACACGGTGATCAGGGACTCATCCCTCCTCAGCTCCAGAGGCGGCACCGGCACAGGCGCTTCCAGCAGAGCCTCCCCACTCTCCTGGAGGGCTCCACACAGCCCGGAGCAGACGGCTGCAGGTCTTTGGATTGGGATTCATGTTAGCACGGGCAGGGAAACCGTGGTGATCCCTGCAGCCAGCACGCTACTGGCATCCGAGCAGCACCAGCCATCGCAGGCAGTTTGCTTCCCCCCAGCCCCATCCCTCTCTGAGACGACTGAGATGACAGCTGCCATGTACTGGCCAGCACACACACACAGCGTATTTTTTTATTATAATACAAGTTCAGGAACCTCCCAGCTTAATCCCCTCCAGATAAACTAACAGCGGAGAGATTTGGAGTTATTGACGAAGTCTTGCTGCTCGGGCGAGATTAGAGCTCTGCTTAATCTTGTAGCAGGAGGGTTTGGGGACGGTTTAATCAGAATTTGTACAGGAATAATCCTGTCTTTAAACTCGTCCCTGGCCCAATCCCTCCAAAGTTGTAATCAGGCAGGAGCCTCTCAAATGAAGAGGCCTCAGGGGGTATTTCCAGCCTAAATGAGGGTTTATTATCCGCAGGTGGAATTGCGGTGCGGGATGTGCCGATGCCCTTGGCGCTGCACCGGGGAAGGGGTGCTCCTTGGCATGACATGGCCCTCATCTTCCCTGGTGTCACTCGTCTCTGCGTCTCACTGGCCGGTGGCACTGGGGACATGGTCCCAGAGAGGATGGAGAGAGCTGGGAATGGCCCCAAAGGGGATGAAGAGAGCTGGGAATGGGGAGCATCCCGCTGCTCCCACCCGTGCAGTGGGGATGCTGCACGTGGTGCTGGGCGCTGGGCTGGGGTGTAAGAGAGGGGCAAAATCGAGGATGGGTTTGGAGCAGCACGTGCATCTGCATGGAGCAGAGCAGAGGGCCATGAAACACAGCGCGGGGCGCATCTGCACTGCAGACCCTCTGGAAGCCCAGGGAGAGCCCGGAGATCCAAGCTGCCCTGTCGAAGAAGGTGCTGGACACTCCACGTCCAAGGCGTTGGCGGCACCTACAGCCATCTGCCCTGGAGGGAAACTGAGGCACTGATTTAGCACCGTGCAGCAGGTCCATGGCACACAGAGCTTTAGCAAGTGCGGATTTTGCTGGGAAGAAAATGTGAAATTCAGGCTGAAACGGGGTCAGAGCAGCCTTGGGGGCCAGCCCAGAGCGTGGGGGCTTAGTCTGCCTCCCCCAGACCTGCTCTGTGGCTCTGGACCGGGCTCTGCACAAGCAGTGGTGCACGGGGAACTCAGAGGAGACCTGGGCAACTGCAGGAACTGTCAAAGACGCATCTAAGATACAGGCAAAGCCCTAAGCGAGGTGGCCGGCGTGGCATGAGGAGCATCCTTGCCCTGGGAGAGCTGCGGGGACCACACGATTGATCCCGTAGGCAGCTCCTTTAACCTGCCCGTGCCTCAGTTTCCCGCCTAGGTGATGGGAAGAGGATCCCCGTCCCCGTGGAGCGGCCGGGCGCGGGGAGGGGATGCCGCCGCCTTTGTGCCGCGCGGGGGCCTTTCAGGGAGCACAAAGGCGGGACACGGCGGCACAGATGGACCCTTTCAGAGCGGCGCGGGCTCCTTTCGCCGTCTGCCGCCGGGCTCTGCCTTCCGCCACAATCCTCCTTAATTGAATCCACACTTTCATAGTTCATTACCCCGCTGATGGATTGGATTAGGCCGGGATGCAGCCAGGCGGCCTCTGCGGGGAACAGTTGGCTGCTCCGCGTCCCCGCGGGGAGGCCGGGCGCCGCGGCGGGAGCCCTCCCGGCGAGGAAGGTGTGCACGGGGCAACGCCGGCTCCTTCGGCGTCCGCGTGCGGTGGACGCAGCCTTGGGCTTCGCTTGCAAACGGTCGGGGCCATCTGTGCGCTGCGGTGCGGGGAATCCCACTGGCTCGCAACGCCGGAGCCCAGCCGGGATGGAGACGGCGCCCGTGGCGGCGTCCGTGCTGTGCACCAGCTCCCTTGCGCCCTGCCTGCCTCCCACCCGCTCTGCTTTGGGGCATTTTAACCTCCCCGAGTGCAATGCCGTTGTCCTGTTGCCCAGTGGCATTTCCTGGGCTGGCAGGGATGCAGGAGGGATGGGGTGGAAGGGATGCAGGAGGGATGCAGGAGTGGTCCTCGTCTCGGTCCCGAGGCAGCAAGGATAAAGGATGGCTAGACACGCTGTGTCCCCCAGATCTGCCCCTGCCTTCCCTTCCCCACGGGTGACCTGGCATCTTGCTGGCAGGATCCTGCCCCTCGGATGGGAGTGGGGTGAGACCCCCTGCCACTCAGCTGCACCAGGGCTGGGTCTCCTGCTCTCAAAACAAGGTGTCCATGTGGCTTGGCTTCCCACCTCTAGTGCTCGGCACCCCCAAAATGTGCCTGTGCAGGGGTAGCACCTGCGGTGTCTTGCAGGAGGTGCCCAGCATCACGGTCCAGGGACAGCAGGGACTGTCCAGGCAGCTCCATATGGGGGACACGAGCACTGCAAGCCATCGCGACACCGTTAGCTTTGGGCAACGCGTAGGACAGGAGCGGGATCTGCGAGCGGCTCTCACTGACCCAAATCCGGAGCAGGGCCCCCGCACACGCCGATCGCCGCCGCGTCGCCGCCGCCCGCGCGTGCCAAGCGCCCGGCCGCCCATATGGACCAACGGCCCCTCCGGTCGCGCACGCGTGCGCGTGCGGCTCGGGCCCCGCGCGCTCGTTAACCTTTGCTCC
Organism: Rhynchotus rufescens; assembly: GCA_032273925.1. Taxonomy (NCBI): domain Eukaryota; kingdom Metazoa; phylum Chordata; class Aves; order Tinamiformes; family Tinamidae; genus Rhynchotus; species Rhynchotus rufescens. The sequence goes on from JAVCKT010021387.1 coordinate 11,787, forward strand.
CCGCGGCCCGTCCCGGCGCAGCTGCCGGCCACGCTCCCGCTCTGCCGCGAGATCCGGTCGCTGCCCTGCTGCAGCGCGGCGCTCGGCGGGCGCGCGGCGGGACCCGGCGCTGGGGGAAGGATGCTCGGGGCTCTGCAGTCCCTTTTGTCCTCTTTCGTCCTGTTTGCACCCCAAAAATGAATTGTCATGGCCATAATTTTTTTTTTATTGTATGTGAGCCCTGAAGCCTGGCTAAACCTCCGCCTGGATCTTCCTAGGAGGGAGTTCAGCCTCACCTGCATCCCTGTGTGAAAGGATGCTGCGCAGGGTGATGACTACTGCTTTTTTACAGGAATTTCCCAGACTTCGCAGCCCGATGGCGAGACGAAGGAGAGGAGAAAGGGCCACCGAGGTGCGAGAGCAGCTGAGGGACCAAGGTTGCTCTTCCAGATGGAGAGCTTGCCCTGCAAGCCCCTGTGCCCATCCTGGCAGCTCAGACATCCGATCTCTCCACTATGGATAAAAAAAACGTGCCCAGGGCATAAATGGTTTAGCGTATTCCCCTCTGCATCCTCATCCTCTTAGCAAAATGTATAGCCGGGCGCTCCCAGCAGGCTCTCCTACCAGATGTGGCCAGCGTCCCATCGGGGTAGTTAGTGCCGTATCATTTACGGGAGGGGATTAGAGAGGCTCCACTTAGAGTCGTGGTCCCCAAGGCCCCTCGGATTAGTATATAATGCAGCAGGCTTTGCCATCCTGGGGCTCAGATGGAGCTGTAACCCTCTTCATCCTCCCTTTCCAGAAGCTCTAATGGCCAGGAGCTGGTCGGGGTGCCCAGAGCTGGGACTGCTGGAGAGCCCTGCATTATAATGTTGTGCTCGTCCTGGGCATAAACCAGAGCTGAATCATTTTGGAAGGCTCAGCTCAGCTATTTCCAAGCACGGGAACAAGATAAGGACCTTTCAGCACTAAAACATCCTCTGCTACACTGCAAGGTGCTGTTCTTGGGAAAGGACGGGACGTGGAGTACCCGCAGGGTGGAAGAAGTGGCTTCTAGGCTCTTTGCCATGTGTGGAGGACCCTGCACATGCCTGGAGGAGACGGTCCGAGCTCAGGACAGATCCACTTGCTTTAAGGCAAGGATCTATGGATGCTGGAGCGTTTTCAGCCTTCCCTTTCAAAACACAGCACGTTTCTTGCGGTGCCCTGGAGGGGTTGGTCCCACCTGCTTCCAGAGCGGTTAATTTGGCCTAATTGCAGGGGATTGATTCAGGCACATGTGCAGGTGTCTGGTGCTATGGGAGATGTCCAGCGTGTCTCTCTCGGCCTCCAGCAACCTCTTCCGAGGAGCCTGCATCTCTCCTAGCCCATGCACCGTGCCCACAAGCTCCCAGGGTCCTTGAGCATCTCAAATGGCGTGAGGAAGTCTTCCCTGCTCCAGGGCCTGCACACCCAAGGCTCGCTTTGAGGTTTCACCTCAACCCGGATGAGCCTCCGCAGACTGATAGACCAGATCATGGGGAGATCCCAGGAACGCACTACCGTGTTACGTGGCCTGGCAAACAGCTGCTCCTGCAGCGGCCCAAAGACACAGGAGCAAGATGCACGTCCAGGCTTGCTGGCATGGGGTGGCTGAGTTTACAAAACGCCACGTTTCTGCATCCAAAGCAGGAGGTCCATAGTGGCCCAACAACCATCCATCGGCAAGGTGTGCAGAGAAGAAATCTGCCTGAGCCTCACCAGAGCTTGGAGAGGGTCAGTGCTCCAGGCCTGGAGCGACCAGGGCTTCTGACCCGTTCCTGGCCCTCCACAGAGCTTCCTCCCATGGTTTTTTATCAATGTTGGATGAGCATCTCTGCGTCCTGCCCTAAATGGGCCAGGTCGGAGCGATGCTGGCTGAAGGTTTTGACCTCAGGTGGACCAAAAGGTCCATCAGATGGTCTCAAAAGGAGGATATGGTGGAGCCAGCCAATGTTCGGGGTGACTCTCCTTCCCTAGTAGGGGCTTCCAGGCTGGAGCTGACTGGCTCTCCCAGGCTGGACCTGGAGGCAGGAGGGCATGGGATGCTCCTACAAGGAGAGGACACTTTTTCTAGGGTTGTTCTGAGGGAAGCAGAGGGGAGAACCACCACCCAACCACCCCCATGAGGCCAGCTGCAGCGAACGGCGATGAGCGCTGCCGAAGGAGACCCGGCCTCTCCCTATGCAATTCCCTGCCTGGTCCATGCTCAGGTGGGGATGCGGCCGCGCGGCCCCCCGAGAGCGAGCGGTGCCCCCGTCAGACACGGGCCCCGGGGGCGGCTGCAGTCCCTGGGCTGGCAGCAGATGGCTGGAGTCAGCTTGCTGACACCTGCCCCTCCTCTCCTGCCCTTCCTTTTCTTCACTCATTTTGTTTGATTTTCTTTTTTTTTTTTTTTTTCCCAACACTTTTCACAAAGCCGGAGGGTCCCTCTGTTGCTTCTCGCTTTGCACAAGCAGGGCCGGTCCTGGGAGGCAGCCAAGGGTGCAAGGAGATGAGAAGGGATGTGCGGCCCCCGACGATGGCCAGGATGTCCCTGGTTCTGAGGTGCAGCGGTGTGTTGAGGTGCTCGGCCTGGGACGGATGCATGCAAGCCCTGGGGGACATGGGCATGGATGAATGACCCAACGGGCCCCCTGGACGGGGGTTGAGACACGGGGGCCTCAAGGCTGTGGCCGGGCCAGCTTTGCATGGGAGGTGGTAGCCCAAGAGCAGAGCCGTGCTGGCGCCATGGTCTACTGAACATTGCCTTGTGCTTGGAGAACATTGCGAGAGAACAACGGAGAACATTGCCCTGTCCCCTCCTGGCCTACGCAGGTCACTAGTTCACGACCCACGGCTTGAACTGATGCAGAAATGGCCGGGTGAAGGGCACGTAAGGCAAGCAGAAACCCAGAAAAGAGCATTAGATGTCATTGCAGTAGATATCTGAGCCCTCCATGAAACTGAGGGATTTCCTTCTGGGAGCAGGTGCAGAGAATATCACTTCTCCAAGTGCTGGTCAATCACCCAGGGCTACGTCACCACCATGCAACGAACTGGGACAGGACTGGTGCCATTCCCCACCAGGATTTGTCTCTGTTCATACCAAAAAAAGGGTTCTGGAAAAGAAGATGTGTTCCCCGAGTGCTGGCATCACCATCTGTGATGCCTGTAGGTTCTGGGATTCTTCTCTGCAGAGAGGAATGATCTTACAATCCAGGAGCCTAGCACCAAAGCTGGCAAGACAGGCGTGCATGGAGACTGGAAGCGATGGAGGGAGGCAGGAGCAGGAGCAGAAGTTGGGTCCTGCACTGATTAAATCCAGGGCGAGCGATGGGACTGCTGATGCCAATCCTGGCTCGGGAGCAACTTTTGGCTCTGGGATGGTGCCTCAAGGTGCATCCCTGGTGCATTCCGTGTGTCCCTGGAAGGACTGACTCCTAGAGGTTGCCTGCACACCTGGAAGAAGGATTTTATCCCTCTCACAGTGCAGAACCCTATGGATGAAACCAATGAGGCCCTGGGAGCAAAGGCTGTGGACAACAGGGCCGGGAAAGCTGCCTGCCCTCCGAAGCTGATGCCGGAGCTCCGATCGGGAAGGGCAGTTGGGGTCTGCTGCAGGCTCCCTGTCCGCATGGATCAGCCCTCTCCACGTGGCGTGCATCCCGCCGCGCGTGCTCCTTCCCCTCCACGTGTAGGGGATCCTGCGGTGAGTGGGAACCCCCAGGCGCCTCTTGACAGCTCCTGGGGAGCAGAAGCCTCAAGACCGGCTCTGCGCAAGCTCGAGGGTGCCCCGGGGCGTCATCATCCCACCCAGGGCTGGGGCTGCCGGGGTCCTGCCCCGTGCAAGCCACGCGGAGCCACCATCGGAGCAAGGACCACCCTGGCCAGGGCTCTGCAACCGTCCCGTGGGGCTGGTGGAGGCAGGATCTGGACCTGCGCTCGGGTTTAATCCACGCAATTAACCCCTGCACTGTGACGGGCTCCAGGGCGGAGGAGAGGGGCAGTGTCTTCTCCGCTGGCAAGTCGCACAGCCCCACACGGGGCTCTTCCATGGGACCCCCTCTCCCCCGAACCGCTTCATCCCCCCTCTCCGAATGCATTTCTATAAATTAAGCTCTGGCATGCCCCCCTCCCCGCCCCCCCCTCCTCTCCCGTTGGCGGCGTTTGGGGGGGTCACCTGTGACCCCTGGCAGATGGTGCGGGGGGTCCCACCCCTCTGCCGGGAACGGTTGCGGCCGGCCATCTGTCGGGCAGCTCCGAGCTCCGCGGCGGCGCCCGGGGGGCGTCACCGGCCCTGAACCGGAGGGGACAGCGCGGGCGGGCGGCGGGGCTGCCCCGAGCCCCGCGCCCAAAGGTGGGGTGCCCAGCGCCAAGGGGTCCTGGTGGGGGGCTCCGCGTGGGGCCCACGGTGGGGTTCTTGTCTCCTGGGGGAGGTGGCGCAGATGAGGGGCTCTGGTGGTCTCCCAAGCATCGCTTTGCAGGGAATCTAAGCATTAAGATATAGTCCAAAAAGGGATATTTAACACAGTTGTGGTGGAGACCATCCGCTGCCTCTGACCAAGCCGTCCTGGGGCAAAGATCGGGCAAGGTTTGTCCCCTCTCTGTCATCCAACCTCTCTGATATAAGTATGGCAAGGAGTCAGGAAGTATGGTAAGCAGTCAGGTAAGGAACAGGCTGCCCAGAGAGGTTGTGGAGTCTCCTTCTTTGGAGATCGTTAAAACCCGCTTGGACGCAGCCCTGTGCCACATGCTCTAGGTGACCCTGTATGGGCAGGGAGGTTGGACTAGATGACCTCTGAGGTCCCTTCCAAACTTGGGCATTCTATGATTCTATGAAATTAAAATTGCTTAAAATGAATCCTCAGGCTTGCCTCTCCTGAATTTACTTGTGCCTACTTGAGCAGGAAGGTTGGACTAGATGATCTCTAGAGGTCCCTTCCAACCTTGAATATTCTGTGATTCTG
>JAVCKT010021388.1:0-19384 GCA_032273925.1 Rhynchotus rufescens
TCTGCCTGTGAATGGAGTTCTCTAAGAAGTTCTCTAGCTCAGAAAGTTGTCGAGAGGGGTACATATATAACCATCCATGACAGTCAGATGAAGTTTTTAGCTATGACCAAGAGAGCTTTAAATATAGATTCGCACAGATATGTCTTAATTGGAGACCCACTGATGATTTGAGCAGAGCTTGTGTGTTTAGGAAGACTTAAGGGAATTTGTCACTTCTTTATTTGTTTCCCTCTTTTAAGCAATATCACTTACCTTTTCCTCAGTTTACCTCTTTTGCTTGAAATTAAGATATTAGCGAATATCCTTTCAAAAGGTATATTAAGTGATTTCCCTCCATTTGATGTGCATTTTAAAATCTGTATTTCTAGGTTGAAAGGAAATCAAAGGTTGTTTGTTTCTGATGACATATAACCGTAAAAAAGGAATTCTAGAGAGGCAGCAGACGTGACATTGAAAAATATTGATGATACTGATTCTCCGGTTATTCTAAAAAGCTTTCCTGTGTTTAACTTTCCCATCTCTCCGCACAGAAAATCATAACATATTTCTAGGCTTGTAAAACTCCTGGAACTCAAGAGGCAGCTAGTGCCACTGATTTGATGATGTGTGAGACTCAAAACCTGACATTTTTCTAGCATAGCAAGATGGATAGTTTAGGCTTTTTGTCCTTAATTTCCACATTCTTATAAACACAAAAAATGATTTGTTTAAATAGTATTGTTACAAAATACATCACAAGCTTTTTGAAAGTGTATTTCTTTTGGAGCAATCATGTAAGGCAATTGCTTTTTTCAGAAATACCTGAATGAAGCCTGAAATTGAAGAATCAGGAAGTATAATGATGGTGGGTGACAACCATTGGTGAAATATCTGAGAGTGTCACAGGTCAAGAAAGCTACCACAGTAACTTGCCCACCTGTCACTTTCTAGTCTGGACTACCAAAGAGGTGAGTTTTCCCCTCACACCACTCCACTCACCATTAGTTCACTGAAATAAAAAAAAATAGTGAGTGATAATCATTATTTATGAATGAGGACCTTTCAAAGAGTAATGATATCAAATGAAAGTCCAGATTTTTTGGCAATCATTTAAATGTTGGATTTTTTTCCTATTCATTCCTCTAGAAAATGTTGCACGATATCTCTTCCTATTATTTTGACATATCTAAAAACTGAACTAAACTGTTGTTGAAAGTATTTCCAGTTTTGCTATATTGTTTCTTCTGTTTCGAGCTCCAAGAGAATATCTTTTAAGATGGAACATCTTTTAATTTGAAATCTGAGAAAAAAACCTTATGATTCCTTCAGTAAAGCAGAACACCCTCACTATTCTAGATAAAGAAATATGAAATTGCTGCATTTTATTTTTCTTGCAATCATAATTGTGGGATGTGACATATAATTAGAATATATGAGTATATATATTTGTATATAAACCATTAAAATAGACAGTTTAGAAAGAAACAAAATATAATTCCTTTCAAAAGTCTTGCATGTTTTTTGTCTGTTGAGGTGAGAGGAAAAAGAATAAAAATACAGGAAAAAAGAAGAAAAGTTTTAAATACTGAATAACATTTCAAATTGTTAAAAGAGATTGAGGAAATGCTAATAATCCATCTCTAAAACATGACATGAATAAATACTTTGCACATTGTCACACAACACAGAAAGCAGAACATGGAGATGACTTTTATGATACTAAAAGATTTATCATCCTGGCCATGACTACTAGGAAGCTTCTAGTGCTCAATGAGCAGGACTTCTGTCACAGTGATCTACCTTAAGATTCCTTATAGTCCTGCAGGAGAAATGTCTCCGACTGCTCTCTCTGACTCCTCAGCAGTTAAATGATCCTTCCTATCTCAAAGGCAGAAGGCTTTATGGGGTCCTCTGATTTTTCTTCTTTTGATGTCTCAAAACTGGATAGACTGGCAGCAATGTTGATGACATTCAGCCTTATATGTCACTACCACCAGTATCATTACCAGGACATCATTGTCTTCAGTCAAGCTGCCCAATTGAAAATACCACTACTACCATTGCTAAATTATTCTAATGATCTGGAGAGCGTGTTACATCTTGAAAAGGTAATATAGTCAGGCCGAATGTGAAAATTGCATTCTTGTAACCTTGTTGAAGGTTTCCTCTGAAACTGAGGGAGGCAAAATTTCCAGATGGTGCAACATACAGCTGCACCTTACTGAGTTCAGAGATAACATGATTACCTCAGATTTATGTTACAAATCCTCTAGTGGCCATCAGTCAGAGAGCTGGCTTAAGCTTTGATTTTGTTTTTTAATCACCTTCAAGTTTCTTAGAAATTTAAGTCACAGTCCATGAACACTCCTTAATCAGCCTCAGGGGTCTAGGGTAAATTTGCTGTCATAGCCCAGAAGGAAAGCTTCAGAAATATCCTGAAGTTGTCCTTTTCAAAACAGTCTTCAAAACAGTTTTTCCATCATAAAGGACATCACCGTGGGAACACTCTTTTTTTCTTTATTCCTAAACCATACAGTGTCCTCACTTCCCTGACTGTGATCTCAAGCAGAGTTTTACTGCTACAGATTAAGAAGTGCCATGGGCTTTGTAGACTCCTGGGAGAACCTTTCTGCTCAAGATGTGTGACTTGCAAACTTTACATCAATGAGTGGAAGTTAAAACTCTAAAATAAATAGACAAACAGACTTTTACTGCCAAAAATGTTAGAAAAGACTTGTCTATGATAAATGGATACCATAATTTATACCAATAGATATCATAATAATATCTAAATAACATTAAAGGGTAAAATTTACATTACACCAATGAGTAATTGGTGTAATGTCTATCTGGAAATAGGAAAAATAGCATGACAGCCATTCCGACAGCTGACAAACAAAAATTTGGACAGGAATCATCAGCCCTATAATCATGCTGTTGAAGCTCAAAGAGATAAGTGAAGTTTCTCTCCTTTTTTGAAGCAAAGTGTGTTTCCTTGTCAGGCACAGAGAAGCATCTTTGAGGCTCACTCATCCCATTATGCTGAGAAGAACACAGGAGGTGAGATGAAGAAAATGCCTTGCATTAATTTCCTTAAAAGTCATTTAATGCCATTGGTTATGTACACTTTTACATAGGTGAAGTATTTTACCTGGCTTCAAGGACACTGGTTGTCTTAGTCATAAGAAGGTGCTTCAGATTCTATCCTGGCTGAGCAGTGATCCTGCTATTCATTGCTCAGTGTTACATTAGACTGGCACTGTCTCTTCCCTTCACCATGAGTAAAAGGATGTTAGAACTAATGCTTTTGCTGGCTTCTAGGATGAGAAATAACAATTCTGTAAAAAATGTAATTCAGCCCTTTCCTAGGAGAGTGGATAAATCATCCACTTTTGATCTCCAGAGAGAAAGGAATGCATTTACCCTAACTTGTCCTTTACTTTTTTTAAAAAAATACTTGACTATTTAGACCAACATCACACTCCTAAATGTCTAACCACTTAGTTTGCTAACTTAGCTTTAATTTGGGATATTTACTGTGTTTTGGATCAGTTTTAACTATGGGAATATAAATAACTGTCTGATGAGTCTGTGTGTAATTGTGTCATCCGAAGAGAAAAATACTTATCTTATTAACAGAAATCTTTTATGGATGGAGAGCTGCATTTGGAATTAGAACCAATTTTTTTCTTTTTTTTTTTTCTGTTTTCCCCCCTTGCAATTCTGGCTTTTGGCTACAAAATAAAAATACCAGAGTATCACAGGAAAAGGCTGTTCCCAAGAATTACAGCCTCAATGCAAACCAAATTAGTTTTCTATTTTACATGATCTTGAAAAAGTTTGTGTTTGACTTTCATTTTAAAAACAAAGACTCCTTTAAGCATCAGAATAATTATTCTTCCATAGTCTGTTCACAGCAAGCACTTTCCCTTCACCCATAGACTAGATTCAGCATCCCTGTATAAGAAATTGTTTAATATCTAATTATAGTATTTTGGTAAAATCAAAGCTAATTCATATAAATAGGGCAATAAAGAATTATTTTCTCCTTAAGTCAATATCAGCAAATAATCAGGTATTAATGCAGCCACCAGAGGGCATCCATATGGCCATGTAATATGATTCTAATGAAGTTGCAATAGAAGAATTAATAACAATTATTAAATGAGGTCAACAGATGTCAAACAAAGCACGTTCACTACTTCCTGCCAAATTCTACATGTGTAGAAAATTAAAACAATGCTTCAGTATTAAACAATCTTAAAACAAATCACTCAGATTTTACGTAGGAGATAATCTCCTGATTGCCAAATCTTGAATTCTTTACACTTTTAACCACTACTTGTTCTAGAAAGTCTCTACTGGTGCCTGCCTGAGTAAGGACTGACATAATATTGACCAGCTTCTCATTCAAATTGATGAGACAATTTCTTGTCTACAGCAAGAATACAAATGGATTTTTAATTTTTGGCCCCAGACAATACATAATGATGCTGGTAAGATGCTGACAGAACTTATTTTTTAATGCAGAGCGTGAGGAAACTTTTTTTTTCCCAAAATCACAGAGCTAAAAATAATAGCTTTTTAACGGTGTGTTTCATAAATTGTAGATTTGACAGGCCTGGAAAGGAGTAAAAGGTCGATTTATTTATGTTCACAGTAGTTTTGAGGAAAGCTGCAATCTCAAAATGATAGAACTCTAATACTTTTGAAGAGTGATGATTTCTAAGAACTTTTAGGAGGGAGTGGTATTTCAGGACTGTCAGATTTTGCACTAATTTTGAAGAATATCTCATCAGGACCATGAGGTTTGTAGGAATAGTGTCTATGCCAAGGACTGATACAAAGTGAAATCAAAGTGAAAAAGTGAAATTTTGGAGTATTAGTTTAAAACATAATTCTATAGCAAAATTCTGTGCTCCAAGAATAAGGCAGAACTCGTTAATATCCTATAGGTTTGGGAGGCAGTCACCATAGCTGCCAGCTTTCTCTTGAAACTAGTCCCAGCATTTATTGTTGGGACTATTTGTCCTTTTATGTCCAGCTCAGAAAATAGGTGGTGAACTGTTAAGCTAAAAGCAACACTCAAGCCCATTGCATGGAGATTATTTATGACATGCTTATATTCTCTTTATTTTACAAATGAAATCCTACTCTTTGAGATATTTATACATAGTTTTTGAGGAGCCAATCCTTCCAAATCAGAATTAGACTTTAAAGAAGGAGGTTTTATTCAAGACAATAGTGCATCAGAGGCAGAAAACAGAGTTAGTAGGAGTTCTAGAGTGCCAAAGAGTCCTCAATGGTTAAACAAAAGGTAAGAAACTTTGCAGAAGTCTGCAAACAAAATTGCAATCATAGATAAAGTCTGAATAATTATCTTCAGCTCTGTGCATGAAAAATTGTATGTTACTGTGTAAATTTTTACTAGCAGCCAAGTCTGGTGATATTTCTTATAACTAATTAGTTTAACTGATGTGGAATTACTATAACCCCAAGACTTCAATAATTGTTTAAAGATTTAAGTTTCACAATCAGTTTCATAAGCCAGAGTAGTCAGCAGCCAGGTTTGTGGCTGAATTGTGAAAGTTAACAGAACACTGTGTCGGAACTTACTTTAAAAAAATATTATATTGAAGTCATGGGGCTGGCAGTGAAGACTTTTAAGCATGATGCAAAATTTTGCCTGGCACAGTTTAACTTGTGAAGAAACCCGCAGACTTTGTAGGCAAGATACCTAAACTAAGACACAGATTTCTTCCTGTCTGAGTTTGTTGATGCAGACATTTTCCCAGTAAGATCTGAAATAAGAACTGATGCTTACTGTGATATACCAAGAAAAACAAATACATAGTAGACAGGAAGCTTGAAGTAAACCCAAATTTTTACACAACAACACATGTGCTTGAGAGGTAGTGGCCCTGTGAACTTGGAAGCTTTTCCATAGACTGTAATTTGATAATATTTCAATGTCTTTCTTTAAAGGAAAATGGCTCTGTGTATGTATATAGCAGTCTCTTCTATCTCAGATAGCAATTCAAAGGTATAATTAACCAACAGAATAAACCCAGAAGTCATTTGGCTGTCTCCTATTTGAGGGAGAAACACAGAGTCATATAATAACATCTTCTGTGCCAATAGACATGTGATTGCAAATTAACTCAGATTGTGTCACTTAATTGAGTTTAATCTAGAGACTTTTTCTGACTGTAGAGATTCAATATTATAGATGTCCACTGCAAGTGGTGGTACATGCAACTGACAGGAGAGGTAGTTTTGTGGAGGTACAACAAATCTAGTCCTTCCTTTTCCACCTAAATGATCTGAGCTTTGAGGAGTTCAGAATGTCAGATTTGCTTTTCCTGTAACCTCAGGGCTGAGTGGGATCTGTCTATAGTCAGTGGAGAGAACAAGAATAGTAGCTCGAGCTAAATATCTAAGTTTTAAAGCAGCTTAGGTTAGATGAGAAAAAAACTCAGCCTTGTCTTACAGTTCAGACTTGTGTCTGTGCACTGTAACAAAAGTTTCCTTAGGCAAATCTTCACTGAGGCCTAAGAAGATAGGATGTGGAATCTGTTTTTTCAATCTAAAGCATAAAAATATATTTTTAAAAAATGCTATATATTGAAATTAGAGGAAGTTAGTTTGTTATCTGAAATGAAATAAAACAAACACTATATGTTTCTTACAGTGGTGTTCACATTCCCTGGTAAATTCTGCAGGCCCTAAAACAGATGGTGAGGCTTTTCACAGTCAGATATGCCACACATCAAGATGAGGACAATGTTTTAATTTTCAGCAGACAGAGCTGACGACAAAGAAAAAAAACTACTGTAACAGTTGCTTTATAAGTTTGATATTCAGAAAAGACACAAGAACTATACCAAATATTGAAATTTAAAATGGGTTTCACTATTTCACTAGTGAGACATTTCATCCTAGGTAATAAGGAACTGATTTGAAAGAGATAGAAGGAAACAGAAAAAAAATACCCTGCCCTTAATTTTTCACTCTTTTAGAATCAAACTACAATCAAATAGAAGTTTAGAAGTTCTGGAACTACCAGAGAGATTTTATTTTGACAATTCTAATTGCCATCAATGCCTCACTCTGTAACACCACAAAAATGATATTTCTGGCCAGCACCTGAAAGGTAAGTGCCAGATATCTCACATGAAATGACAGTTTTCAATTAACTGCCAGTTCAAATTGGTGATTTGATATACTCAGATAATTTCAATAAATATTCAGACTTTTGGATGATTGTCTGAACCGAACTTGCACTCTGAACCTTTCTATTCTGCTATCTGAAGGGAAAATCATGGTTCTACTTTATAGATCATAGCATTATCTGGTGAATATATTACTTAAAGAAGAATATTTAGCCCTCAGCATATTTTCTCCTCCTACAGCCTCAGTATTTTTAAGAAGACGGGATTTGGGAGGTTTTTTTTACATCTGAAATTTGTTTTCAGGGAGCTGGAAATAAAAACAAAAACTTCACTGAGCTGTGAAAACGTAATTAATATATTTGTTAGCCGTACTGACAATAATAATTCATTTTTTTCCATGCACATCACCCACAGTCTATATATAAGAACATTTGATTTTCATTTCCGATTTACTCCAGTATGATTTTTTTTTCAGCCCAAGGAAATATTTGAAATGAAGAGCCCAGTCTCTGATGTGCAAAATAACACAAGTTTTCTGGGTATTCAGGGCTTATGTTAAGCTACCAACCTCCATTATATCTCAGCTTCACTTCAGATTTGTTTAAACTTGTTTCCACCTGCACCACAACCCCTTTTACTGCCAGTGTAACATACTCTTCCCCAAGGAGTTCTGCATTATAAATCACTAAAGTGCAAATGCTGCTTTTGCCAGCATGAGAGGGGTCTGGCACGAGGAATCTGAGCAGTAATGAGGGACATGGAATAGCCCACACACATTAGGAAAGGGGAAACCAGAACGCAGCCTTAGAGTTTAGAAAGCACTGTATCAAAAGTTTTAAACACACCATAACAGATTGTGATACGGAGCTTTAATCTGTTAGCTGTGACCCTGAGGAGAGCAACTGGTCCCAAATCAAACACAAGCCATCAGATGATAGCCTAGCCTGCCTGTGTGCATACACCTGCACATCATAAGGCAAGAATAAGCTATAACATCATAATGTACTGTGTGCATTTTATAATAACAACAAGATATAATCTACAAATACTTGGACAAAAACTCTTACTGAAACAAAGAGGCTAGAGGCTGAGTCCTGCCCTGGCTGCGTATTCTCAGCTAAGTTTGATCAATTGAATTTCTTCTTAATATGGTCTCAGGAGCTAGTTCTCAGTAGGAATGAATAAACAGCGCTCAGTGCCTCTTTAGCCGCAGTTCCCATTAGTAACAGTAAATTGTTTTCTGTCTGTAATGCTTATATGCATTTACCCCAGTCTCCTTCCCTTTTTTGAAGGAAACCGGTGGTCCTATAGAATCCTGGGGGTGGTCTGCAGACCTCCTCTTAGCTGCAGTTGCTCTGGTTCCTGTCTATGCTCCCACCAATTCATACCCAGCTCAGTGCCACCCACAGTGTGCAGTTGCATGTGAATATCAGAAAAGTTCTCCAAAAGATGCCAGCTCTATCTTCCTTTGATGCAATACATTGGGTTCTTATGGGCCAAATACTTCCCTGACACACATGCAGTTCCCACTGACTTCTTTAACTCAGGCTGCTGACTCACAAACTCCAGCTTTACACTAAGTAGAGTCTAACCAAATTTTCAGAAGTATCCCAGACTACAGCTAGTCCATAGAAGTCATGTTCTTCAGTGTTAAACTAGTTGTTGGAGTCTGTTTGTCCCCAGAAGAGCTCTATATCCCTGTGTAAACACATTTTTATGGGTACACGATTGCAAAAGACTAATTGCATTAAATAGTTCTCACTGCCTGAGGATTTTTCTGTACTATGTCTACAAATTGTACATGTAGATATGAGCCATTTTCAAATTAACTAGCTCAGACACTGTTGTAAATTTAGCTGCATCAGCAGGAGATTCAGTTTAAGATGCAAATCTTCCCAAAATTTGGTAGATTATATAGTTTACTCACACCAAATTTTGTACTGGGTCAATTATGCTCCTACCAGTACCTGAACTAGCCAGTTTAAAAATAAGTCAGCTTAATAAATGTGCATGAATTGCCTTCATGGTACAGACCTCATTACAGACATCTCCGCAGACAGGGACTGTTAAAATCATGCAGTAATTTACAGGTTTAAATCTTAATTATATCATAGCTGTTACACTACAACCACCATATGTGCAGGCTGTAAAGCCAGGTTAACAGAACATGACATGCACATGCCTGTGAATATTTGGTTCAGTTTTTAATAACAGCCATACTTTTTGTGCTAGGATTACAGTGATGAGCTGGGTGTAGTTCTGAAAGCAATCAGGAGCAGTTATTTAAAATTACTTTTGAAAAACACAGCCTATGTTGAGCCCAAAGCATTTTATAAAGATGTAGAATAGTAGAAATACTTCAAAACAATCTCTTCTAGACCTTTGTAAGCTTTTCTTTTCTTTTCATTCTTTTTTTTTTAAATAAATAAATATGCAACTATGAAGCCAATAGTGACTTGAGAATTTCCCACGTTGTGTTATGCACATTCAGTATTTTTTGCCAAGTACATTAATGCAGGATTATCCCAACAGCAAAGGCTACATTGAATTTTATATAGCAGAGACTCACAGAATTTGTACCACATCACTCATCTTGTAAGAGCCTGCAATTAATTTGTTGCAGAAGGGTAACAGATTATTCATCCAAGAGTGGTATATTTAGTACAGGCTGGAAAATCTGGTGGAAAAAAAATAGGATTGGACTATTCTCAACTAGCTGTGCTAGGAGTGGTTTCATAAGATAAGATAAGACAAGACAAGGCAAGACATGACAAAATAAGGCAAGATAAGATAAGACAAGGCAAGTCAAGATAAAGTGCAGAGTTAGGATATGCTGGGGAGATTTGCAAAATCCCTTGTCACATCTCTGCTATGGAAATTTTGGGATGTAGTGCTGCCATCATTTAAATTCTCTTTTGGTATTGAAGTATTCAGAATATCTTCTCAAATAGCCTGAAAAAAATACTGACAACAGTATTGCCAGTACTATCTGGCAGTAGTAGTTTCTTCTCTGTAGTGTCCTCATTTCCTATCTTTTCATATCCTTTATTTATTTGTTCTTCCCCCTTTGCAGGACCATGTAATGCGAACTTGGAAAATGTATGACTTCCCCCATCTGCCGATTGCCTTGTCACTCACCCATCAGAATCATAAGGCCTAAAGACGTGACAATCCCATAGTCACCTTACTCTGCCAGATGTCCTGGCACCGTGGTGACAGAGCAGCTCTGCTAAAACCATCAGTGAAGCAAACCAACTTCCTCGGACTGAGGATTTCACTGAAATAAGGGGAAGGACAAGATAAAACTGTTTCATCCACACTTCTAGTTTATTTCAAAGTGTTCAATATCTGTATATCCAAACTTTTCCTCTAGTGGTTACTATGTGAGATTTCTAAATCATAACTTTGTAGTTGGCTGTCCTGTCTTCAAAAAGACAGGGCCCCAAATCAGGGCAATACATGCCAGGTACCAGTCTCACCAGTGCTGATGTGAGAGGATAATGAGACTTTCCTAGATCTCCCAGTGTTTTTCTCCTAATGCAGCCAAGTATGAAGCTTTGCATTATTTGTGATGCAACAGCCCAGATGATTCATATTCAATCTCATGCCCACCAAGGCTACTCAGCCAGTTCCCAGTCTGCACCAATGCAAGAAGTCATTTTGTCCCAGATGCAGGACTTTGCACTTTTCTTTGTAGAATTTCATGAGTTTTCTGTCAATCCAGTCCTTAACCTTACTAGGTTCCTTCCAATATTTGCCTTCCAGTTTGCCATCTGGATTCCTCTAATTTGTTAAAAAGTCCTCAGATTTGCTAAAGGTGTGTATTCTGCCTCATTAGCTTTATACAGAGCATCAAACATTGCAACATGCACAAAAGGTAGGGGATGAAAAAAAGGAATTCATATTCACAGATTCACATGCAAGAAATATTTATATCACAATGTTCAGCCAGATCTTCTTCCCTCTTCACATTCTGTCTGAGAGCCATGTCCTGCTTTTTCTTATACTTAGGCCAGTGTGAATAAGCTGTTCCAATATCTAATCATCCTCATTGCTAGGAAATTCTATCCTGTCTAAATTTGTTTAAGGAAATTCTTTTTATTCTTTTCCAGTTGTTCCAGATTTCAGTCTAAAGACTAGCTACAGTGTTACAGGAATTTCTACGAGAAATATACCTTAGATATGCAATTTTATTTTTTCCCCAAATTTTTGAAATTTATACTTCAATTTTTCCGTTGTTCTGATTTTTTTTTTCTGAAGAGGAAATAAACTATTTGAAAAAGAAGCTAATGTTAGATTTTTAGATCAGTTCCTCTGTGAGACCGTTCAGACCATCTCCAAGACTGTAAGAACCTGTGTTTTATATGCTTACATATATCTAAAACACTGATAATTATGCACAATAAAGTTCCCTGAATCTGCTATACACAGGCAATGGTGTATCTGAAATCTGTGGATACACTTTCAGTATGACCATTTAAGGAACTCCCAGGATTTTCCAGACATTTTGAGAAACTCTTTCAGAGCTGGAGAGAATGAGATGATGTTGCTAACAAGAACTATTTTAAGATTGCTACATTCTCCTATGAAGAAATATAGTTGCAGTGAAAATACACTAACAAAAAGAGAACCTGTTTATGTTTCTATTGTCAAATATTTATTTTTTTCTTCTTTAAGTATTTATTTTCCATGTCTTTTCAATAGATCTAGAATTGATACTGATCATTGATGAGAAAGTCAAAATGAAATGCCAGCTAGAAAAGGCAAAATAGCAAAATGGATTTTGCATAGATTTTCCAGGTGCTCTGTACCTCACTGGTGACACTCAACAACCCTACATTAGTTAATACAGTTTTATGAATGTCTTACATCACTGGGGTAACATAAAACCACTGGAGCATATCTGTAACTCTGTTTCTGCAAATATGATTTAGGTATATTTGATTTTTTGTTTTTGCCTGTATAACTCAGCAAAAAATATTCTTTGATATCAGTGGAATAGTATCTAAAGCATATTTCTGAGGAGAAAATTCATCTATCTGTAGCATTGGAATGAAATCTAATAGAACTGCATGCAATTAAAACAATCTTTCTTTGAGGCTTTCTGTGAGATATCACTCACAACATGTAAAATAAAAGTGGATATTTTGTCTCATTTACCCACACTACTTACTGAGGTACAGCAAATGCCCCCTGCCATACATTAGAAAAGCACTCAGCACAACAAACCCCTAATTTTTAAAAAAAGTATAACTTTCCTTAACTTGTGCTCAGTGATGCCTTATATGAGACACTTTAAGGTTCACATGGACTCTCTCTTTCTCCTGTTTATAGTCTTAGGGGGTTTGACTAGACCTATTTGTATTTTGAATTCCCGCTAAAATTCTGATAGCATTTTCTGTACTACCAGCCAGAAACCTCTGAGAGCATCCTGGAACTAATTGCTCAGCACTCAACACCTGTCTTCTTTATCCTTTTTTCTTTTCTTTCCCCAAAAAATATTTTCAAGGTGTTATATCATGGTAAAAAATAAGTTCTGAAAGTTTCTTTTCCTCCCTCTGCTAAGTTTTCCATCCTTCCCAAAATAATATTGCTCATAGGCACTCTCCTATAGGCTATTTTATGAAGAGAATATTCTGCATAATATCTCACAGTCCCTTGCCAGGACCTACCTCATCAGTGGTGTTAAATCCTAGAGTTATTGTTAAATCCCTCTGCCGTCCTTCTGAGACTTATGTCCAGTTGTCTCTCCCTTTACATGTGCTTCCAGGGCCACTGGGATTGTTTCAGCATCAATTAAAAAAATAAAATAAATAAAGGCAGAGGGACCTCAAACCTCTTCATTTATATGGGAGGTCTGAGCTCCCCCAGAAGGCATATGAGACCTTGAACAGTCTCATTTGGAGACAAAATTTGGCAGCTTGCCATCCCAAAAGGACATTGCCAGAGTCTAAGTTATGTACAACCTCGGCTGCTGTACAGATTTTTGAGAAATGATAACTATTAAATTGATAGTGTGAGTTCCAGCTTGGTTCTGTTGTGGAATAACAAAATTATTTCCTCTCTCTGATCCTATTTGGGGCTGTCTGCATTTGTGGTATTTGGTGGGTGAAGGTGTTAAACTGCTTTAGTCTCTGTTCTCTTTGGAAAGTGCTGCTCTTGCTGGCCAAGAATGCAAGCAGGTGGGCAGATATTTAGGTTCCTTTCCAAAATTTCCAGTTGCACTATTTTCCTCTAGTCAGGTATGAGGCTAACTCATGTACATAACATTTCCATTAATTTGTCGTCGTCCTTCTCTCAAACTATTCATTTAAGAATCATATTTTTGATTTATTGCACTGGTTCTATTTGCCTGGATCTCTTTTTTAAATACTCCACCTTGTTCTGTTGTTTATTCCCATGCCACCTATGAATTGACTCACCTGTTGTATGCTGAGAAGTCTGAGTTGATGATGAATACCAGTTCTGTAAAGTTGCTCAGAAGAGGCAAATTACATGGCCATTATAAGCCAGTTGCATGAAAATCCTTGGGTAAACATCATGTAAGTCAATGAACAGAGCTCCAAGTTGGCACGTTTTCCTTTTAGGTAATGGATAACCCTGCATACAACTACTAGAGTGTTCCCTCTGAACTAATAATGAGAAGGAAGCAAAGATCATACTTGGATTTAGTACAGCCAAGTGTGAGGGCAAGAGTTTTATTGAGGGAGTTCAAACAAAAGGGCAGGCATGACCAAGATGTTATGCCTAAGGATTTAAATTTAGTTTCCTGTGTAAGCATGCAATGTCTGCCAAGAGACAAATTGTTTCCAGGGTAACATTTGAAAAGAGCGATCATATATCCCTTAGAGTTAGGCTGTAGAGCAGTTGTACAGTAAGACACCGTTATGAGTTTGTGTGTGCATCAACCCTTAGGTGCGAACCATGCTAAGTGAGGCTAACTGAAGAGAATGTCATTCACAGTTTGTTTTTGGTTTTGCTTTTTTTGTTTTGTTTCCTTTTTTTGTTGTTGTTTTTTTTTGTTTTGCTTGGGTCTTTCAAGAAAGGGGCCACTAGCAAAAGATTTCCAACTAGAGATGCATTACTGTAGATACTGCTGAGTGAAAGGGCAAATGAATGTGTAACAAACCAAGGACTTGAATTTCCAGATATAAATGATGGAATTAGGTACTCAGTTTCCACTGAATTGTAATAGAATTTGTGTAGTCTGCCAATTTTTTTTTCTCTTTTTTGATTTTTTGTGGCTGAAGTCATGACTATGGCTACTGGGACTATAGCTTTGGAGAACAAGGACAAATGCTCAAATTGATGATTCATCATTCATTTATGCTATTGAAAGACCCCAAAAATATTGTATTGACAACTTTATGAACATTTTGTGAGCATGAAAATAATTGCTGATACAACTTTTGCACTTGAAGTTGCTTTGCTGCTTTTTTTTGGGTTCTATTTTATGATGAGACTGTGACTGTGTTTTTTTTTTTTTATCAGATTACTGGTAGTTTCAAATAATAAAATATTTAAAATAACTTTGAGCTGATCTGATTAAAGAGGTTTCTCTTCCAGATTTTTGGTTCACTGCAAAATTGCAAAAATTTAATTTGTTGTTGTACTTATTTCTTTGCTCTCTTTTAAGCAAATTGAAAGTACTTATCAAAATGAAACATCATTTTGAATGAAAATCTTTTGTCTAAAAATGTCAAAATGAAATCTTAAGAGTTAAAAACAAAAGAAAGCAAAACAACCCATTTTCCAGAATCAACACCAATTTAAAATCATTTTGGTTTATCAAATTCGTATCTTCTTGACAAACCAAAGCAAACACAAAAATGCTATTTTATTCTTTTGGCCTAGATATAGTCAGAACAATGTGTAAGCTGACTAGAAGATCTAGACTATACTATTGTGTTGTATTTGTCCTGGGATAAACACAAAGATATCAGTTTTCAGGGTTGCATTTTTCTTTTTTTAGGGCAGAATCATTTCTTTCTTGGATGGCTGAGATAGCAGTGTGCAGATTTTAAATGTCAGCTCACGCTTTTGTGCTTAATAGAGCATACTTACTTTTGACTTCTAAGGTTGATTTAGATTTTATTGAGAGAAACTTTTGTTTTGAACCAAAGTTAAGAAGTTGGCTTCCTTTTACTCAAAGCTGAATTACCCAAGATCATGATCTCCAATAAATACTGAGATAACTTCTTCTCTTTAGAGCAAAAGTGTTTAAAGGGCATAGCTGACTTTAAAAAAAATCTTTTTTTTCAAGCATTTACTTAAGAGAATGGGATGTGGGGGAAGGAGGAACTGATTGTTTGTAGTTTTACATCAGGAAGTCTAGCAGAAGCCACTGCAACATCTCATAAAACATTGTGCAGCTGTGTGCAGACCTCAGGGTGCACAGATGCGTATGTATTATATTTCCTTGGAAGGGGCACAAGCTGAACTTTTTGATTTTGACACCCGACGGTATCCAGCAAAGGTGAGGTCTGCTACTTGTGCTTTAGGCTTTAAAATTAAAACCGTGTGTGTTGTAGTGCTCACATGACATGTATAAATGTATAAATGAGGGCCATTAAGTGAGTGCGTTTACACGTCATTTAAAAGAAACAACACACCTAACCAGATGGATGCCTAAAATGAGTAATTGTGTACTGTTATTTCCATAACCATTGCCCTTCCTGGTATACCCTCACTTCTCTGGTATGTCCATCACTTTGATTTGAGCTTCCAGACTAGGCCAGGACCTTTCTTCTCTATGTTTTCTGCGAAGCTATTGACATTATTATGTGCAACTGAGAGGCGGATTTTTCTCACCTAAGTTTAGTCATCAAACACGTAACCATCTAGTCTAAGCTGCCAGTTTGGCATCCTCACTAGTCAGTGGAAAGAGAAAAGATTTTCTGGAGTGTAGTTCTACCCATCTGAACAGATGGGTTTAAGACAAGTTGATATAGTCCTCTATATGCTCTTATGACTCCTTGCAAAGTTAAAAAGCAATCTAGACAACAAACTTGGATAAAGTACTAACTTCTGGATGGCAACAGTTCGTGAGATGAAACCAAACTTACAAAATAAAAGAAAATATATAAATAAAAAGGGCAGAAGGAGGAAAAGAAGAAGAAGGTAACATTCAGGGGTTATAGGAAAACACTGAAACCTTTTTACCACATATCTACATATAGCAATTTCTATAGCATTTTATTTGACTTTTCATAATTCTGTCAACAGTCCTGCATCTTATTATGGTTTCCAGTATGGCTGCTCAATTTAAAACAGGAAAATCAGGTCTCAAATCTTGAGGAGTACTCCAGAAGCCCAAATCTAGCTACATTTGGATAGAGGTACCAAAAAAAAATTTGGAACCTACCTCACCTAAATCTTTATTTCAGTTCAGACCTTACACATTAGTTATAAATGCTAATATTTTAGTTTTTTTGTTTTTGTTCTTGCAAATTGGCAAAATATTCCATGCAAATACCAGCCTCCACCCAGATAATTCTAGCCTATATGAAGTTGTCAAAACACATCTACTTTTTTGTTTCTGTTATATCAGCTTTCATTCTTTTTCCCTCTGCAGATGGCAAGAAAATAATAATAATAATGCCAGCTTTTCATGTAACTCTTTTTTCCTTGGACTTCAAAGTGTTCTACAAAGGTCAATATCATTATTCCCCATTTTACATATGGGGAAATTGAAGCATTTAGTTGTGAAGTGATATCCAAATATCGAACCAGAATACAAGGTTCCAGTTAAAAACAGAAGCTGATACTCCTCTCAGTAACATTTCCAGCAGTTGAAGTGGGTCTTAAGAAGTACCAGCATGCTAGTAGCAGTGCATTTAGGAGTTCTGGCATACAGAAAAGAAATCTGGAAATGTCATTCATTATTGTGTCCCATTTTACTGTCATGGTGCTTGTTCTTTGCCATATGAGTATGCCAAACAGCTGCACAGTGAAGTGTTGCAAGTACTGGACTGTTCCTCTTTTTTTTTTTTTTTCTCTCTCTTTCTGTTAAGATGATAAAGAGAAAGCTGAATTTGTAATAACACAGGACATGTGTCTGTGTGCATGAGCAATGTGTGTAACATAGGTATGTATCTGTGTGTTATGTGCAGTTGTTTGGCTGTAGCTAAGCTGCATCTGTTAGCAATGAAAAATATGTGTTTTCTCACACACATAAAATTCTGGGCCACTAAAAGTTGAATATTTTCATCAGATCTCTCCCCATCCTGTAATTTATAATCAGTGGAGCTAGTGTGCTGTGCTCTACAGCCATAAAACAGATAGAAAATAGTCATGAAGGGAAAAGTTTGTAATGTTTGCCAGATGATAATCCAGAAGGTCAGAATTCAGATCGGTGACCCCTGTTACCTTCTTCAACATCACAAGATGGAAATAGATATTATATGTGGGAGAGCAAGTCGTCAGCAGTGCAATGGGAAAGATTTCTATTAAAATGTGCAGACAAGATTTTATAATTAAGGTTTTTAACAATAATTTAATAATTAAGATTTATAATTAAGATTTTATAACTAATTAGAACATCCTAAACATATACTGTGGGATACATGGAAGGAGAAGCTAGAAAGCATGTCAGAGGACAGATGTGAGAAGATAAGGGAAGGCAATACCACCTTGTCATCCATTTGTGAAAAGGGAAAAATCTTGAATGAAGGATCCTTTATAAACTTTCAAATATGTCATATATAATACACAGATTTGTACTTCTGGATTATGCTTTATGTACCCTACGCACTCAGGAGTGTGATTCTAGTCAGACGGTGTGCAAATTGAAACATTTGACTGGAAATATTATTCTTTTCATGTGATATGAATCTTGAAATATTCATTTCTTTTGACTTTAGTCTTACTAGCACTGCAGAATATATATGCCTCTTTCCATAACTCTCTAGCTGTATGCATACTAGTAAGACCATGGACATCCTCTGCCCCTGAGACTGGTAGCGTAAGGAGTTATTAATATCCCTCAAGCTTAAGAGGAGTGCAATGTCAACAAATTGCCTCTAGGGAATGGTCTTGGGCTCCTTCATACTTCCAAACTATGCCAAGGAATTCTTTCATAAAAAGGTAAAAAAAAACAGGCCCTATTTAATTTACCTGTTTAATAAATATACCCTAATTTGACATAAACATTGTCTATAGACATTGTCTATATTGTTCCTACAATTATTTATGCACATTCATTTCCCCATGAGAAGGAAAAAGTAGTGAGGTACTAATGAGTTTATGATAATAGTAATATGGTTAGTCTGGAAATCAAGCCAGAAGTCACAGAATTGTACTGATCAAGATAATATAACCAATTATTTTTTTCAAACATCTGTCTTTTAAATTTATTTCATAAATTATGTGATGTATATGTAATTATATAATTTATAATTTTAATACAATTATATAATTTAACTCATAAATTAAATTTAACCTTTGACTTATTAAGTAGTGATTGCAGTATCTAATTGCTCAATTACCTAAGGTTTTGTTGTCCTGGGCCTATCTAATGAAACTGAACCAATTTATTTTGAAATTTAGGGGGTATTTCCCCTGATTTTGTTGCATTTTATGTCAACCTATATTTTGAGTTGAACCACTCCATTCTAACAAAATCAGTGGAAAACATTCCCTAAATTTCAATTTCTGAATTTGGTATAAAGACTGAAAATCATCATGTAGAGTGAATTATTTACAGACATACAAGCAAGTTTCTGACTGTCTCTGCTTGACCTGAGCCCTGATCTGAGCTGCACAAAACTTGAAGGGTTTTACATCCAAATTGTCTTTTCTTGTAGCATACCTTGAGTTCCTACAGCAGTGTCCAGAACTTGCTTTTTATCCCTAGACATATTGCCTTCCTCTTCTGGTAACATCACATGAAAACATACAGAAAGAAAAAGAACATAACATTTTCAGTCTATAGCATAATATGTTAAGGGAATCACTTGTATTGGCATATGTGTAACTAGAGATGAATGAATAAATTCAGCTAAATAACAACCAGCCCCAACCTTTGCCCACTCAAAAAGTGACCCTAACCCAGATCTTTTTTCAATTTGGATTGGTTCAGAGAGATCAGCTGTCGTGTCTGTCAGCTGTTAGCCAGATACCAGAGCAGACATAACTAATTAGGACATATTCCCTCATCTGGAGATTAAACATATTTTGTGTGCTCCTTGCATGTTCCCATAGTTTCAGCTTATATTAAAACCTCCTGATCTGAA
>JAVCKT010021388.1:22805-37224 GCA_032273925.1 Rhynchotus rufescens
TTCTCTGGAGATCTTCAAAACTCACTTGGATGCAGCTCTTTGCCATATGCTGTAGGTGACCCTGTATGGGCAGTGGGGTTGGACTAGATCTCTAAAGGTCCTTTCCAACCTTAAAGATTCTATGATTCTATGATTTTCAGTTCTATCAAAATGCATGAGAAAATGGAGCTGACCTTCTGAATTGTTCTGAACTATTAGTAGGAAAATCTTTGTTCCAATTTCATATATCTGGTTTTTCTCCTAATGATTTTAGTATGAGGAATGTCTTAAAAATTTGTAAGCTCTTCATAAGCAAAGCCATAATTTGCTGCATAGTCATATGGTCCATGTAGCGTAAAGCCACTCTGTGATCCATTCAAATCCAATGCACTGCTATCCATCAACAGAACTGCAAAAAGGGTGAATATTGATATCAGTGAACCATTTCTTATTCAAAAAAAAAAAAAAAAGAATATTACAAAATACAGAATGATATAATCCTTACCATAAAGATCTCAGTCCAAGGGTCAAATCTGATAATACTTATTCAGGCATATCACCAATTGTCTTGGCATCAGCTGTTGAATTATTTAGCCCTGGATAGGGAAATTCAATACTACGATACTGAGGATGAGGAGAAGAATATTGTCATTTGTCCCACTGCCATGGACTTATTTGGGTGAAGCAAAATAGGAATGGACCACTCTCTTTAAATGATGTGAAGTACAGTTCATCTCAGAGTTAACAGAGTTTAAGAACAGAGGTAGCTCTGTAATCATCTAACTCATATTTCCTGCATAACACAAGCCAGAGATTCTGCAGATTAATTCATGCTGTGGAGAGAGTCATTCTTCCTTATTTCTAAGTCAGGAATACTGAGCTCAAACACTTGTAGTTGAACTAGATATGGAGGTGATGGGTTAGAGTTTATTTGCTCAATTATTTCCTGGAGAAGCTGTACAAGCAGAGGTACAGTAATCAATTTTATCTTTTCAAATCTTCTTCCTCAATTGTCTTATTATAGCAGTGTTTATGATCTGGCCCATATTTATTGCATTCTTCACTAGCATAGGCCTTGCATTCCTCACTTGATGTTTGCCATGTGTTGGGCATTACTTGAAATACATAGTTCTGGTTTCTTTTCTCCACAGTACACTGGACAATTAGCTAATATAACATAGGCAGTTTCTGGAATTTCATTTTAGGCCATCAGTTATAAACGTAATGTGTTGCTATAATGATGTTATCAAGAAGACAGCAATGATAGAAAGTAAGATGCAATAAACAGTCAAACTGGCACTGAAATCCAGAAAAGGTAGGAAAATGGAACATCTGCCCTATGATGAAAGGCTGAGAGAGCTGAACCTGTTCAGTCTGAAGAAGAGAAGGCGAAGGGGGATCCGATCCTTGTCTATAAAGAACTCAAGGGAGGGAGCAAGGAGGATCGGCCCGGCCTCTTGCTGGCCTATTTTCAATGGTGGCCCCTGATAGAACTAGAGGAAAGGGCCACAAACTGAGGCACCAAAAGTTCCACAGGAACTTAAGGAAAAATTTCTTGACAGTGAGGGTGACAGAGCCCTGGAACAGGCTGCCCAGAGAGTCTGTGGAGTCTCCTTCTTCGGAGATCCAATCTTCAGCATTCTATGAGCACCTCTGGTGGGCTTGTCTTTTCTGGTTTAGTAAACTAAAATTAAAGGTTGCCCAGGGTTGAGCTTATCCTTAAAATACTTTAATTGCTGTTATCCAGCAGCAAGACTTTCTGCTATCCAGTTTGAATGATGCTGTGATCTTTTGCCTGGTACGGAATTTTTTAAGAGTGCTTTGAGTCCATAAATCTGGCAACTGTCATACAAATGAATGAAGCTGAAGAAAGTCACTATGACATCTAATAGTGTTAAACGTTAAGAGCCTTAGAAATGCCTGTGCATTTTTTCCCTCTCTCATGGATGTAAAGCATCCGTTTCTTGGAAAGGTGGTTCTTCCTGCTCTCAGCCCGCCTCGCGCCACCTTTTCCAGGTTTCTGCGGGAAAGAGCCAGGCCCTGGTGCAGGGGAGGAGCCGGAGGGATGCGCCGGGTGCGGAGGCTCCGCACAGGCCTTCCCTTCCTGCAGTTTGCACTAGGAAAGGGGGAGGCTTTCATGGAATGCCAGTCACGAGGCGTAGTGTTTTCCATGGAGAGAGCACACGGTGAGCGGGCAGCCTGGCAGCGAGGCAGGGGAGCCTTTGGAGCGATCCCGCGGCTGCCGCGTGTCTCGCCCCGTTGCAGCCGGCCGGGGACTCGTGGAGCGCGGCCCGTCTCCCTCAGCGCCCCGCGGCCTTTCCTGCCGTCCCCGCCGGGCCCCTTCCTGCAGCCTCGCGGCTCCGGCTTCCTGCTGCGGCTCCCTCCTGTCCCGCAGCTCCCGGCACTCTGGAGAGCTCCCTGGGAATTGTGTCCCAGAACAGCTTTTCTCCCGGGAACGGGCAGGCTGCTCCTCAAGCCGGTGGGAGCTGCTGCGGTCTCCGTGCTCGCTCGGTGCTGCTCCCTTGCCTGGGCTCTGCGCCTCGGGCTCCCTGCTCGGCCTCGCCACCTGCAGCAGGCTGTGCTCCGGCCTTGCTGCTCCTCATGGGCTGTTCCCGCTGTGCAGCCACGCTCCAGCCGGCTGGATTTGACATCCAGGTAGGCTCTGTGTAAAACAGCCTGTTCCCCCCGCATCCAGGGAATGTGCCTGTCTGAGGGACCCTGTACGAGCAGTGAACAGTGACAGCCAGTCGTGCAAGGACCCTCCCCAGCTGCAGAGGAGAAGGTTTCTGGGCTCCAGCAGGGCAGAGGGGCTGTTTCCTGCTGCCACAGCTCAATGTTTCGAGGAAGCACATGGCAATATCCTGCTTTACTTTGCCTGGGTGCCCTCAGGCTTGCTGATAGCAGAGTTACAGCGGCACTTCTTGCTCCTGGTATCTTCAGGTGAAGCCGATCCCTGGCAACCTGAGCAGCTGCCTGGAAACCTGGCAGAGCAGAGCGGAGCAGAGCGGAGCTGCGCGCGGGCGCCCTGCGCCCGTCCCCGCACCCGTCCCCGCGCCCGTGCCCGTCCCCGCGCCCCGAGGCTGCTTCTGCCCACACGTCCCCTCCGTACGGCGCTTTGTCCGGCCAGACTAGCTCCGCGTTGGTCCGGGTCTCCTCACGGGGGCTTGAGGGAGCCTTTGGGAGCGACTGCGCTCGGAGGGCAGAGCGGGAGCTGCAGGAGTCCCAGCGCGCAGGGACGTCTCCCTCTCCTGGGGATGGAGCTGAATCCGTGTGCCGGTGCCCCTGCTTTACGTCTGCTCAGCAGGGCTTTGCAGGAAGGAGCCTTGGGGCGGCCTGGGCAGCCTGGCCCTTGGGCTGCAGGCAGCCCTGGAAGCTGCCCCTGTTCCCGGGGGCTGAGCTCCCCTCAGCCGGGCTTTTCCTCTGCCCTCGCGCTCCCTTTCCAGTCTCACTGCTACCACCTGCTGCTCCGCAGGCTTCCCGTGCTCTGTGTGAACTCTTGGAAACACAGGAACACGGCCCAGCCAAGCTGAGGCCGCGTCTGCACCACCGCCTTCCACCCCGGGCACGGATCCCGCTCCGGGGCTGGGTTCCCGAGCTCCTGCCTTGGGCAGACAGGCTCATAGGAGCTGCGAGTTTGAGGATGCTCTTTGTGGACACTGCAGCTTGCTTTATTAATCCAGTTAATGCTGTTGCAGGGAAAACAGAATAACTCAGCCAGAGTCTGTAGGATTTTAATTTAAGGATCAGCAGGCAGTGGAAACTCAGCAGTTAAGTGCCAGCCTGTGGTTGCAGAGCAGACGGTGAGACCTAGCACCTCATGGATAACAGGGGTGAGATGTTACAGATGGGCACGTTGCCCTCCGGCCTCCCTGCTGCCGTCCCTGCGAGGACACTCCTGCCTGTGACACCTCCCGGTGCCCCTGTGCCCAGGGAGTCAAACGTCAGCACCCTGGTGGGTACGTTTGGGCCCCTGCTGTTTGCTCATTTATCCCAGGACCCGTCTGTTTGAGGAAGCTGTGCAAAACTGCATATAGTTCTTTTTTGGGGGAAGGGGACAGGGAGCTTGGAAGGGCTAGACAGGCGTTATTGCCCACTTATGTTCTAAAAAGTTTTTTTTCTGTTTGTTTCCAGTAACTAAGGTGCTGACAAGTTCTGACTTCTCCATCCTCCTAAACATGAGCGAAGTTCAGGCTATGGTAGAATTCTCCGTGGAGCTCCACAAATTCTTCAATGTGGATTTGTTCCAGAGAGGGTAGGTAGCGCGTTCTTCCCGGCTGCACGGGCTCCTGCTGGTGCTGTCACTGTCCTGTACGTTGACTTGATTATTTGTTCCTGGTTGGAATGGCACATGCCTTCTAGGAGTTGAGATGGATGCTCAGTGCTCAAATAATCTGCCCTAAACTGTAAACTGTGATAAAATACTTGTTGTCTGATGGGAGAAGAGGGAAGTTCCTTAGGCTCTGAGGATAGTTCCTATTTTTATTCGGGCCTTTTTGCTTTCATATCCCAATTGCTGTAATCTCTTTTGCTTGCAATAATATAGGCATGTCTCTGGAGACTTTTTTTAAATGTTGCTACCACAGTTATCTTATTAATTTGTCAATTTGACAGTGGAGGACACGACCAGCAGCTCCTCTCCTCCCCTTGTTTGTGCTCTCCCACAGGGAAGAAGGGCCCTTTGCTGCCTGCCTGGACTCTCCTCGTGGCCCCTCTCCCTGGTCCCTCTAGAAGGCTCTTAGACATCCCTCTCATTTGCTGCTTCTGGTGGCTTCCAGATGCCTTCCCAAGGCCCTCCTTACCTGTGACTCTGCTTTCGCATTTGTTTTAAGGGTGTTGGGGGGTTATCAGTCCGGCATTTTGGTACATTGGCATTCTCATGAACTGCAGCCAAAATGTCAATTTTCAGCCCTTAGGACGTTTGCTTTGGACAGATCTGGTTGAGGCTGTGGTAGTGGTTACAGACAGTGAACAACATGCATCAGTGCTGATTTAACGACAGCTCATTTATTCATTAGGGAGGAGCTTGCCTTAGACAGGCTTTTTCAATAATAAAATACACTTTTCTTCTTAAATCTTGCTGTAATGCAAGACAGCTTCTTGTTGTTGTAATGTGTTAGCTTTAACAGAAAGGAACCTGAAGAAAAGAGCCCCTCTTGGTTGTCGTTGCCTTCTGATTCAGGTGATTTCTCACGGGCAGTTTAGAAACTGAGCGTGACCGTCTAACTACCAGTGCTCCACTTAACCTGTTTCTTTTTTGCTTATTCTTTAAAGAGCAGTAAATTCACAGCATGGGTTCAGAGAGGTAGAACCCTCTCTGAAGGTAACGTGATGAGAGAGGCCTCATCCAAATTACAGGTGGCCTTCGGGACCTGTAATTCGGACCTACAGGTTGCCTCTCTGGTTTCAAGCTGAACCTTTGGCCGTGGACATGATCCTTAGAAGACCATGGCAGGAGGGAGTGGGAGCTTCCAGAATAAGTCAAAAGACACAGGGGATAATGTGGGTTTTGCATTGTCCGTGTGAGTAAGTCCTGGTGTCCTCCCTGCCGCTGGAGAGAGGTCTGGAAGGTCCCAGGGGCCGGCACTACGGGCCAGCGGAGCGCGTGCACGGTGGCCTGGAGCGTTGTTCCATACCCTCCCTCACTCCTCCAGTTGTTGGAGATACTGTAATTTCCAGCCTAAACTTCCTTCTGAGTAATTCCTAGCTGTTTTTTTTTTTTTTTTAATCAACTTTGTCTTATAATTTGGGTGACTTTTTCAGTCCGAGTGCTTACTCCAGTATATTTATAGATGTCAATATTTTGGCTGTCCTCTTAAATGCAGACTGAATCAGTTTGATTGTCTGAGTTTATTTCTGTGACTCCATTTTTTGTGGTGTCTTTATACCTCAGTATTCAATCTTAAACAGCACTTTTGCTTTCATAACTTTTGCTTTTGTGAAGCTTTGCTTTTGTAAGGATCTGACTCTGTAGCGATGCGGTTTTCAGCAGCATTTATGGCTGTAGGCAGAGTAACGGTGAGTTTGGTGCATTAGCAGACAAACAGCAGGAGCAGTTGGTGCTGACTGAGGTCCCTGTGTCCATGTGGGTCCAGGGTTACCTGGGATCAGATGGAGCCTGTGCTTCTGGGCCAGGTATTCCTCTTGTGCAAGTGGTTTGGAGCTGTTCATAAGAGCAGTCATATTGCTATTCTAAACCCAGACTCAGCAAAGTTTCTCATAGGATTTCACTGAAAATCAAATCACAGTCCTGGAACTGACCCTCCCTTATTCTCCTAACTGATGCTTTAAAGCAGGTTATTTTATTTTCTTTCCTTTTTACTGTTATCCTGTAGTGGGAGGGCAATAGGCAGTGCAGACACCTTAATATATAAGATTTATCTGTATATGCAGTTCTCTGCTTCTCAGCTGGCTTAGGAAAGAGCCCGTATATGACTAAGGAGATTCTTGTGCTTAGCACATCGTGTTTTAGTTGTGTTGCAGTTTTAAGGGACGGGAATGCAGTTTAGTTAAAGGATATTTATACTGATGTGGCTATTCCATTATATTTTTTCAGTATATACATCCAATATATATATTGCAAGTTTACAGTGATAGGACAGTAGGCAAGAGGCTTGGGGTAGAAATAGGAAGTTCTGGTTATGCAAATTGGAAAGTGTTTTCATGATGAGGATGGTGGGATACTGGAACAGGCTGCCCAGAGGGCTGGTGGAGTCTCCATCCTTGGACAAAATAAAAGCCCCACTTGGCAGGTCCCTCCCTGGACAGCCTGGGGGAGCTGGACCTGCTTTGTGCAGGGCTCGGCCTGGAAGTTTGCTTCCAGGCTAAATCATTCTGTGATTCAAGTGATTTATTCAGCCTTTATTCCTCCCAAAGAAGGAAACTTCAGTGTCTCCCAACTGCGTATTTTTTTGAAATGCCCCTTTCTGATTTGGGTGCGTTTGGAGGACGAGCTGCATTCCGAAGGTGATTTCTCCAGCCGCTGCAACCTCGCAAGCATCGATGCTCCTCGCTGCCTGCGCCCTCCTTATGTTTAGAAATGAACACATGATTTCCTACCAGAGTCAGGTGTGGGCGAGTTGTGTGGCTGGGCAGGCTCGGGTCTCGGCAGCGCCCGGGGCTGGCGCTGCCCGTGGGCGGGCAGGAGGCTCTGCCCGGCAGCCCTGCTCGGGCCGTGCACAGGCCTCTCCTCAGCTCCTCCTTAATCAGGAAGCCAGCGAGCATCCCGGACGCAGGGCTTAAGGGTCCTAACCAAGTACATGGCAGCTTCGCAGGGTTAGTGCCCACTTACTGCAAGGGTTGTCCTGGCTGGGGGTGAGTTGTGCCCCAAATTGCAGATCTGGCTTTAGGAAGGCGCCGGGGCTGTGATCAGCCCTGAGGGGATGAGCACCCTTTGCCTTTGCTGTTCCCACCAAACTGATGATTCGGCCCTCTGAGCTGCCAAACCAGAGTACTCGCCTCTCTGTGCCGATTTTCCATGGTGGAATATCTGCCAAGGAGGTGCAAAACCCCAAAGTAGGGAGCAAAACCCTGTCCCCAGCCGTGGCGTGACAGATCCGTGGCCGTGTGCGTGCCTGGGGCTGGCGGCAGGGCGCGGGGAGGCCGCGCGGCCAGGTCTGCTGCGCTCGGCGGAGGCGAGCGGGCAGGCGGGCAGGGTTGTTCCCCCGGCCGGTATCGCTGGCCTGAAGCTGGCTCCTGAGAGCATTTTCTGCCACCCCTCACACTGTCCTTCTGTCACATGAAGCCACCCTGCCGTTCACGTGCACTCTCAGGTTGCTGTAAGTGGTTTTTAGGATAAAGACTCCCTCTGCTTGCACAGCAGCAAGCTGGTTCATGTATTAGGTCTATATTGAGAGGCCTGTTCTGCCT
Source organism: Rhynchotus rufescens (assembly GCA_032273925.1). Lineage (NCBI taxonomy): Eukaryota > Metazoa > Chordata > Aves > Tinamiformes > Tinamidae > Rhynchotus > Rhynchotus rufescens. Next base: position 30,651 of record JAVCKT010021388.1, read on the forward strand.
ATTTATAGTAATTAATAGATTAATCACTATTAATAATAGTAATTAGTAAGAATAAACTCATAATATTTTGTCAACAGACTTGTTCCAGGTAACTGGAATGAAAATCGGTCTCGGACATGGACTCAATGGCAAAATTTTCTCTCGGAACATTTCTTAAGTACTTATGGCTTTTCCTACTTGTTTTTTTCTAGTGATGAATGTTGTCGGCACCAGGATACGTTATATACAACTATTATCTATTATAACTTTATATTATAGTCACATGTTGCAAAGTAATTCTCAGTAGCATAATGAATCCTTATGTTTAACTTGGATTAATGAATCCGTGTCTTGAGGGTGGGGAGAGAACTGCCCTGGTTCCCTCAGTTATAGGAAGACGGAGTTTTCATTTCACCTCAGTTCTCTAGAAGTGTCTGATATTTGTTCTGCTGTGAATCAGCAAATCTGAGCCAAGACTGAGGATCTGAGCTGATAGCTTCCAGTTAAGCATAGCTCGTGGCTCACACACTGTTATAAGACCTCTTCTGGAAATAGTTACAGTCTGTGGTTTCTCTACCTGCATGCATTTTTGGAATAGCCATGTTAAATTCTCATTTTGTCACTCATCTTTTTTTATTATTATTATTTTGTCAGTATTGGCCAGATTTGAATTTAGAAGACGCACATACTTAGGTGTCTGCTTTGTCTAAGCTGGTTACACCAGTGGGCTATGAATAGTGCAGGTAAAATATTAACAGCACCTCTTTACTATAGCTATAGATTTACATGTTTGTGCTCAGTGTGAATCAGCTGTGCTGTAAGATCTTTTTCAAGGGCACAGCAAGAGTTTCCATATCTAAGGTAAATATGCTACACTTTAAAAGTGTTTTAATATTGATTAACAGATAGAAGAATACTAAAAACTTTGTGCAGAAGAGGCTTGAATGGAATGAAATAACATTAACAATGAAATTCATTTTGGACGTACATCACATCTGAAAGTAGGTTGTTCATAGGGTTTCAGTAGCTCTCAGTTTATGATGGCTTAGGAACCTAAGTCCTGTTGAAAGGCCTGGAAATTGAAGCTTCAGAAGGACTTGCAGAGAAATTCATCCTTACAGTATTCTCTGCTCCATAGATTTGTGGCTTTTACATATACAGATACTGATAGCCCTGAGCAGCCTTGGCATTCGGGCTTGCACATGCGTGCTCATGTAAAACAAAGTATTCTGATTCAGAGCATTTTTTTAATGAATCTCGTTATGATTCACTAATCATCTCACTTTCTCAGTAATTTACTGAGAAATCAGGCAATTTGTGAATGTGAGTGGGTTTTTTCCCCTGGTCTAGTGAGTTCCACGTGAATTTGTTTTATATTCTGTTAACAGTAACTTAAAATGTGAGGAGAAGAGCGTGAGTGGAGCGAGCAGAGCGGTCCCTCCGTGGGCTTCCTGCAGCAGAGCGGCCTGCCCCGCTGCCCTGTCCTGTCGTGACGTTGTCCCGAAATAAAAACCCGTGGCAAAAGGCAAATTTTAGCCAGGTGCTTCTCTTGGTTAGTTTACCTGCTTAATTTTTATAGGTGTATGTGAAGAATGAGTCCAAACCTGACACTGGCAGCTTCGTTGAACAGGCCCGCTGGCTCCTGTGGGTCTTTGGGACATCGGGATAGTGGAATCCAGCAGCGGAAGCAAAGGCTTTTGGCAGCCCTGTCTGTTGGGGGCCGCCTAATCCGCTGAGCTTGGCCTCCAGGCGGGCATGCGGAGCCCGCTCCGGGAGGCTGGATTTGGAGCTCCTTCCATCTAACCACGTATTCATCCCCTGAGACTGAATCAACATGTTCGTGTGTCTTACCGTGCAAGTGCTGCAATATTAGAAATTGTGTGATGAACTGGCAAAAAAAACATACAAAAAGTGTTCTTGCTCCTTGTAATGAAGCTGTTTTTCTCCTGTTGCTCTTAGTAATGGCCTTAGTGGTCTTAAACTGGCTTGGATCAGTCATGAAACTGCACCTTGGTTGAACTGAAAGGGCGGCTGCTGGTGTTTCTGAAAGACGTTTTCTCTTTGTTAGTGTCTGAATGGTATCAGAGCAGTGCGTGGCATTGGAAGCTGCAGAGGGATTATTGAAAAAAATGAGCTAGAGGAGCTCCTGCAACTTGCTCGAGTGACGTGGCTTCGTGCAGGGCAGCAGATGATGATGGTCCCAAGGGACAGAAGAACAGTGGCTTTTTCCTCACCTGAGACTTGCGAAGTTTTTTTTTTCTTTTCTTTTTTGTTCCCTAAATTTTGCTTATAGTACCCGAGTTTGTGCTTCCAGTTAACCCTATGATATATTTGTTGCTGAATGAGAGATCACCTGTCTTTGAAGTAAAGTACAAAGTGAACTAGTGACTATAAAGTTTGTGTACTCAGTAACTGACAGAGGAGAGGAACAGAGTTGCACAGCCGTAAAATTTTTAATTATTAAAAAAAAAAATCAGAGCAGCATTGGCAGGAAATGCCTGCAAACGAGCTGTCAGGCCTGTCTTCTATGGTGTTTGCCCAACCTTGACTTCAAAGTTAACATGCTGTGATGTGTTGGAATAAAAGCTGCTGCCTGTTTGCAAGAGTGGAAAGTTTGGAAAATTCCGTGTGTGGTTCCCAGGAAGCCTCTGCATCATTCACCTTCGTCCTCGGAAAACCAGGTTGTTCCAGCCAGCCAGCACTTAAACCCTCCTGGTAATTACCCCTTATGATGCCGTATCTTGAATCAAAAGGTCTCATACAAAGTTAACATCAAACTGAATAAATACATTTATCAGGTTTTCACTTTAGGGAGTATGGAAATCATCAGTACTGAACATGAGCTTCAGAGAACTGTTGTTTAAAGATGAGAGGTCATTTAGCAGCATGTGTTTGTGTGGCCTTGGAAAATGGAGTTTTTTGAGAGTATTCCCCTTAGGAGCTCTCAAATGAATGTTGGGCATCACAGCAGGAATTGGGCCCAAAGGTGCTGGTAGCAAATGGCCCAAAGCTGTTTGTGACACTGGGCACAAGCCCTGGCAACACGTAGGTTCCCTTCTCTCCTCTTTTATGTGTCTCATCATGTTTTGTAACAGGCTCTGGAGACTTCTGTTCAGGTATTGGTCTTCCAGAGGCTTCTCATCAACCTTAGGATCTAATAGGATCTGTCCTGCTATCTGTATCTTCAGATTTCAGAAGCAGCCTGTACCATAGGTGTAGGATGTGCTTTTAAAAGGCGTTTTTGTTTTAAGCAAACTTAGTTTCAAATATATATGACTCGCTTAAGCTTGTCCTGAGGGGAGGAGAGGGCTCCTGCTGCCATCCTGCTGCCCCGGGCGCTCCATAAAGCCCAGGGGCTCCCCGGCTTTCCCATCTGCTCCCCGTCTTGGCGAGGTGGTTGATGAGGGGCCAAGGTGCTCGCGGAGTTGGGATTCCCGATGTGTTGGGATTCAGGGATACAGCAGGTTGCAGCCTGCTGCCTGCTCAGAGCGAGGAGCTGCAAGCAATTTATCTCAAAAGTGGATTATATTATGAACCTTAATTAGAATCTTCATTATTTCCCTTGGAATGTACTTTAGTTGGTTGCTTTTCAGGTAAATGGTCGTGTAGATTTCTCTGTAGAAACACTTTTTTTTAAAAAAAAAGCAGCACATGAGGAGTTACTAGGAATGTCTGTCCTTCTGCACATGCTGCATTTACACACATGGTCCCAACGTGCGAGCACTAAAGAGTGGGAGAACCATTTTCCTCCCACGAGTCCCTTTTTTTTTTGTTGGTAGCAAGGCATATTCCACTTACTGACAAGCTCACTTGTTGTTTAGATTATAAGTCATGTTTTTCAACAAACGTGATGAAAAACAGCCGTCTAAATTATGAGCCCAGTGACAAAAAGATATCCGTCAGGATGCCCAGGCGAGGAAGTGTTTTCTGGCTCATATCAATATTTGAATCCTTCAGGTTTCAAAGCAGCTCCAAATGCAGCAGCATTTGGAAAAGTCCCCTTTCCTGCAGACTGGACAGCACAAGTCCCAAGTGCTCTCTGCTTCCTAGAGAGAGTAGAGTTGACCTTTCCCTCTGGGAGGGCAGTCACTCCAACAAGCACTTTTCAGAGAGACCTTTTCCTGCAAGGCTTGTAAGCCTAAGGACAAAAAACTCTTTTAATAGCAGAGCTGTGGATTTGCACGTGATTCCTTTGTTCAGGGCCAAGTGAGAGGTCGGGGCATCAGCAAGTGACACGTTTGTTTGCTGAGACAAGGCAGGGTAGCCTGGGATTGGCACAAAAGCCCTTCGTGTTTATGAGCTCTTCACTGATGACTTCAGCGGCTCCCTTCGTGGAGGCAGACGCTCGTGGGCAGGTGAGGAGAGTCTTGCCTGAGCAGCAAGGCGCTGCGATTCAGGAAGGCCGGGAACTGGAATTTGTTACAGTCACATGAGTCTCTCCAGCTTACTCTGGACGGCATCTCCCAACCCCGTGCAGTTCTTGCTTTGACACCCTTCTGTCACCACGGTGGAAGCTGCTGTACCCTGTTTTATGGAGACCTTGGGGCATCGGAGGCTGGCCCAGGTTGGAAGCTGTGCTGCTAGGTCACTTAGTCCACCCTTGTGCTTAAAGAAGCAGGGTTAGCACCAAGTTTAGACCGTGCTGCTTGTAGTCCTGTCCTCTCAGATCTTCAAAGTCTCTAAGCATGGAGTTTCCACAGCCTCTCTGGGCAACCTTCGCAGTGCTTCATTCTCCTCATGCCCATGTGCATGGCCCAGGGCTGGACACGCTGTTCAGCAGAGATCCCTCTGTCCTGAAGCAAGAGAACAGAGAAGCTTCATGGAGCCTTCACGCAGAGAGGTCTGTGAGCTTACGGTAAAGAGCTTGGGAATCGGGCACCTCCTCCAGCCTGGAGGTGAGGCTTTTGGAAGGCCTTGAACACATCTCTGCTCCCAGATCCAGCCGAAGCCTGGCTCAAGGCATGATGGAAAAGACTCCCAGGAAGCAAAGGAAAATCCGCAGAGAGAAAACAAGCACCTGCCTCTTTCCTGCAGGCTGAGAGCACCTCTGCCAAGTCTCACGTGGCCTGAAAGCCTTGGCACAAAAGATGATCTAGTTACCTTGAAAGGAGTTTATTATCTGAGACTTCTGCTGGCTCCCGTATTTGCTTGCTGTGTTTTCCACTTGGTGTTATTATCCAGGGAACAAAGAACCAGCCCTGTAAGGAGGTGCTGCCTGTTTGTGGGTGCTCGGGGGGCCGGCCTGCCCGGCCCCTTGGCAGGCGCCTGTTGGAGCCTCCTGCCCGAGCGGGAGCAGCCCAAGGCAGCTGGAAGCTGCCGCTCGTGTCGCTTCCCCACGGCCAGAGGGTGCTGGGGCCTCCCTCATCCCAGACCTCGGCCTCGCTTCCCAGGGCTGGGAGCCCCGGCGCTGCCCGCCCCGCAGGGCCGCCCCGCAGGTTCTGCTCTATTAGTGCTGGTTCTAGCAGCGGCTCCTGAAGTGCTCCACTCTGGCCGTGTCTTCCCAGGAGATCAAAATGCGTCTCGCTCAATTACCAGGGGCTTGGTGTTCCACACAGCAACCTGTAGCTCTTCGTTTGCAGGTGGGTGGTTAATATTTATGGTATTTGAAGATGAACAGTGGTGGACAATTTGGGTAAAAACTGTGTGGGAGTTTTTATTTCAATAGTTTGATACAGTTAAATAACTATTTCAAAGAGCTGGACCTAAGTTTTTAATTTAATGCTTCTATATTTGCCCTGGACTGAATCCCTACAGGATTTTGATGTTCAGAATAAGAGGTAAATATTTTATGTTATAAACTGCTTAAAGTACAAATCCATGCTGCATATCCAAGTGACGTGTCAAACACGCAAACAATACACCTTCATCTCCCCATTAACCCAAATTAAAAAGCATCTGGCAGACAGCTGTATAAGGGGTAGAATATTCTGCTTTTAATGAACTGCTAGAAGGAGGTAATAGGAAAAGTTAGGATGTTTGAGCAGTCTTTTGGTTTCTCCCTGTACGTTCTAAGGTAGCATGGACTTGAATATCAACAGGGCTGTTGATTCTTGCTTTCTTGAAGGCCTGGCTTGTAAACAGTCACTTCACAGAGTCACTACAGAGAACTAGTCTAATTGCATTAAGTAATAGGAATGTCACATTGCAGCATCTCTCTGCTCAGTGTCCAGGTTTTATTCTGCATTTACCTTGAATCTGTCCTTGTTAAGTTCCTCATTCATCAACCTGTCCACATTTGATTAGTTTATTAAGTCTTAGTTCTGTTTATTTTCTGTGCAGACATTCTGTGGAACCATCAGGTATTTCTAAACATCAGCCAAGAATGATGCAGATTGTGGATGCTTGTGAGTCCGCTGCAGGGACCTGATGGTGTAGAAGGCTAGGATGAAACAAAGTGAAATATCTTGCATTTCTCTGGAATATTGAGAAAATATATTTTATAGAGTTCTTAAAGGGTTATTTTGTTTTCATTTTGTATTTATTTTTAACAAAAAGAACTTAAATTACAAGGCAATATTAGGAAGGAAGGGAGGAAGGGAGGAAGGGAGGAAGGGAGGAAGGGAGGAAGGGAGGAAGGGAGGAAGGGAGGAAGGGA
>JAVCKT010021389.1:0-17461 GCA_032273925.1 Rhynchotus rufescens
GACCCTGCGTGTGCAGGGGGGTTGGACTCGATGACCTCTGAGGTCCCTTCCAACCTTGGGCATTCTATGATTCTATTGTGAATACTTTCGGGAAGTACAGCAACCAGACATAATAGTAAAACTATTTATTCGTAATTATTTAACTAAAAGATCTTGCGAATTTCTGTCTAAATTTTTATCAAATACTCTTGGATGTCTTTAACTTCTAAGGCTTTCAGCATGCAATTACATTGGCTTTTTTTTTTTTTTCTTATTTCAATTACAGATTCATTTCCGCTCAAGAAAATGTGATATGCCTTCATCTGACATGTGTATAAAAGGCAAATATTTAGATTAATTTTGAAGTATTAGGTTTAAAATCAGTCATTAAAGAAAACTTAGCGTAGGAGGAAGTGAGATGGCCCTTTCTTATCCTTCATTTACATCTAAATGTTCTGGTTATACAGTCACAGCCTGAATTATAGTGAGAAATAGGAACCTGACAAAAAGTTTTATGAAAGTCTTACTCTTCAGAGGAAAAGAAGTGGAAGGAGGTAAGAAGAGCTGGGATTCTTGGCTTCTTTGTCTGATAGTCACTGAAGATGACTGGACACATAGATAGCAAAGAGATGTAAAAGCAAACTGCTCTTGTAAGGAGGATATATAGGAAAAACATCCTTTAAGAGAAACATCTCTATGTGAGTTTGCCTTATGTGGACATCATTCTGTTTATACAGCCTGTTATACTCAGGACTCTTGTAAAAGACAGTTTATTTCAGAAGTAACAAGCTTCCATCTTTTTGTTATATATTTATTTTTTAATCTTATTGTAATCATTTATTTATTCTCTGATTCTCAGTCTACAAGCAAGTCTGCAGTGCAAGTGCAAAAGGAAGTCACAGAAAGTCTACTGTTTGGAGTGTAACTACACCAGTGATGAGCTAATTCTGCCCTGGAGCAGTGGGGACAGAGGCAATAGAGTAGACCTCTGACAGATGCATTTTTGTCAGAGTCAACTGACAAAAATATTTTTGGAGTGAAATCCTAAAAAAAGAAAAAAAAAAAAAATCAGAGATTAAACCCGCTAAAAAAAAGGCAAAAAAACAACAATAAACAGGCTTTCAGCATCAGTGTCATTTTATCTTTGCCACCTTTTGCAGATATTGTAGGAGTGCAAAATCTTCAAAAACAACTGTTCCAACTTCACTGAGGCTGTCTACACGTTTCTACAGAGTCTTTAGCTAAAGTCTTCCTGGCTTATCAGGTAAAAGAAGGAATGCTTGCTGTAGGAACCAAAAACAATGAGGGTAAACCCTAATAGTAAAATTAAACAGAAAAAAATCCTTTTGAAGTATTGCCCTGTGGAACTAGTTTAGACTGGTTTAGACAGGTTTGGGAAGCTGCAGAAGACAGAGGATTTGAAAATGCAGAGAATCTCAGTTCTGACATGAGAGAAAAGGCATTTACCTGCCTGAGCACTGGCAGATGTAAGACTGAGCAAGACATAAGCAAACTCTAAAACATTCCAATGCAGAAAACATGTGTCAAGCCGGTAAGCTATGTGTCATGCATGCTTTTCCAACATTTTTAAATACTTTTTCAATACTTTTTCTGTCTCTCTAAATACTTTTTTTTATTATTATTATTAAATATTATGTGCTTTATGGGGCTAGCCACTTGTGAGATACCTCTGAGAAAGCTGAATACGGGGAGAGGCACAGGGAAGCTGAGTGAGAGAGCTGAGCCAGTCCATGGTGCGAAATACTGATCTGGAAGTTTTTGCTCCAGGAAACTGACAGCCAGAATCCTGCCCTACAGCAGAGAGAGTCCTGTTGAACTGGAAAATGTGGTAAGCCACCTTGATGACAGGCAGGCAGAGGGCTGGTTTGCAACATTTAGGTGTAGCCATTACTAAGGAATGATGCAAATTCCCTGTTCCAGGAGGAAGCGCGGAGGAATGTGCCTACATGCTGCCTTTACCTTTCTGCAGCTATGCCACCCTGTATGGTGGTTCACCCTGCTTAGCCAAGCGTGACAGGCTGCGCTTACCCTCTCTGAAGTGCTTGCTTTCTCCAAGGAGATAGGGGAGGAGAAAGGTGACATTCCTCTGGGCCCAGAGTGAGATTCTTCCTGGGTGTCGCAGAGACTTTGCAGGAGCGACCTGCAAAACAGGTCGCTGTGCAGCTTCTTTGCATTCTCTGTTTTCAGTTTAAGTAAATTAAAGGTTTGTCCCATAATTGTTAAGCTTAATGAAACTTTTTTTCCCTCTCCTCTGTGTTTCAGTATTGTAGAAATATACAGTAGTAGTATCTGTAGAAATATCAGATTTTAGAAAGTTGTCTTCAGTTGATTTATTCCTAAATTCACATCCTTTAATAGGTTATGGACAAATGAAACTGAACAGCTCTTAGCTCCCTATTTCTATGATCAGCCTACATAAACACAGTAAAGAATAGTATAAATAACATTTGTAGACAAGCGGACTGCTTGTTCTTTGGGATTTTTGGATACAATGTCCATTGTTCAGCAAACACTCTGAAGTGAATAAACTGAATTTATGTTATGATTAATTGAATAATGCCTATATAACATAAAATGTCACTTGTAAAACAGAGAATAAGAATAAAATATTCCCAAATTTACTGTTTTTGGTATGTAATGAGTATAATAATTGATAGGGATCAATAGTACGAAATGACAAAAAGCATCTAAGGGAAAGGATGTTCTTTTCAAATTTTATGACTCATGAAAGAAGCATTGCAATTGCTCAGTGCAAATCTCTAACCAAATGCCAAAATAGAATTATTCTCAGTAATCAATGCTTTTAAGTCATATGTGGCACTACTGTGAAAATTACATTTAATATGGCATTGTTATATTTGGGTTTTACTTCTTTTTTTTTCTTGCATGCATTGAAGGCTATATATAGATTTGATTGTGATACTTAACAGGAGTTAAATTTTATGTAAATTTAAAATAACTACACTTATGAGATGAAATAGCTGTAGACATAGTTTATCTAATTTCCTTAGATAAACACTTTTAAACCACATTAGATGCGCAATGGATTCTCTGTTCATCTGACAGATCAGCTCTGAATTTAGCTTTCATGGTCTAAGGCTAAGAAATTCTAAGGCCATTTAAGGTTGGTTCAGTTAATGTGCCAAGGGACCAGATAAGGGTGCGCCATGTTAAGCTGATAGCAAAAAGTTTTATGAAAGTGTAAATTAAAAAAGGTTGACTCCTATTTTAAACTACACCTGCTCTGTTTCTGTTCTATCAGATGGATCAAAAGGGTTGGTGTTCAAATGTGCCTTAGAGGCATGACCTATAGCAAAAGTAGGAAGAAAAAATAAAAGATAAATGAATAAGAGATGCTTTTTCATCCCTTTAAAATATTCATATTACACCCGGTAGTACTCTGGAATAAAAAGGAGATTTTCCAAATGTTTAGATAACATTCACATCAGAAGAATGAGTAACTCCATAGTTAATAATCTTTGATGTAAATGTAAATGTAATGTAATGTAAAATATCCCAGCTTCAGTCCTCTCTCTGAATAATTAACAGAGAGAGCAGAAGAAGAAGAACAGAGTTTTATCACAAAGTATCTCATATTTCAGGAAAGTAATCTAATCTGTTGGCTATTTTAGACTATTCTTTGTTCAACCTCCTTTATTAGATTTGATTAACATATCAATAAAATGTATAAAACTTTCTTAACAGTATCAAAAGATATAGAGTTAATGTATTTAACTTTTGGTGTCTGTAATATAGATGTCTATAACATAGGTGTTATGTAGTCACCATTTCTTGTTAGTCGCAATGAAAGTAACAATCAATGTTACTTTGATTTGTTACTTAACAATGATGTCATTGATGATGTCACGATACAGAGCACAGTTCATCTAATCACATGTAGCATCTAGCTTAGGGTGAAAAGTATCTGTAAATTATTCACTGAACTCTACTGACTACTAAAAAAAAAACCCACAGAAAAAGAAAAAAGGTTCAGAGGTTGATGTCTGTTTAATAAACATGAATCTAGTTAGTTTAATCTCACACGATTCTCCACATGAAATAATCCCATGGATTGATTATGGGACCTTCTTTGAATATTTGGGAGAAAAAGATGTTTTCCATTCTAGTTTTCTAATACCATTCCAACCTATTAGATCTGATACATATTATAAAAATGGTTAACTGCTTTCTGGTCAGCTAGTCTGTGATCCGGTTTTGTGGGGTTCTGCTTCAATTTAGGTGCTGCTAAAGACCCTGATCTAACAGGCTAACGGGCTAAGAGCTGCTCTGCAAACCTTATTTTAATGAGAAACTCCCTGCTGATGAATGGTATTCTGAAGGAAGAAAAAAAAATTTTGGATATTAAAATTAGCATTTAGATTTCAGTTCCAGACCAGAGCTTCAGTGGGCAAATTATCATCCTTTGCCATTAAGCCTTTATCAAAAAGTTCTTGCCCAGCTTTAATGGGAAACCGTGTTTCCCAATAAATGTAATAATAAATGCATATTATTCCAGCTATGTAGGAGATAAAACCTACATTCCTGATAGAGGATAGAGAGGCTGAAGACACCTTCAGTCAGTGAGTTCAATATTTGCATTCCATCACTTCCCAGGACCTTTGCATTCATTCAGCACTCGCTCTAAAAAGAGACTTCTTTTCCAAACATTCAGGGACTAAGTTTTGTCCTTTCGTGGATGACTCGTAAAGAAGCCTAGGTTTGTGTATGAGGCACCTTTCATGACCTATATATGGTCGTGAGGAGAGATGTTCAAAAATTGTTACTGAATGAGGTCTAGGTTGTTGAAAATTCAAGGATATGCCTAATGATGAAAGTCCTATGTTAAGAAATTTAAGCTTGTATTTAAATTCGCTGTTAAAGTACAGACTAAATGGCCTTGCAGTTCTGAATGTCAGAAAATTTAATTTACTTTTCTTTTTTTATTTGTTGACTACTATCTTTATCTATTGACTAGTGAAAGTAAAGTAAAGAAAGTAAAACTTTCTTCAGTATGTCATAAAGGACTATTTCTATTGACTTTAAAAAAGTGCAATATTTTCTTGAGTTTCTAAAATTTCAACCCAAAATTTCTCAGATCTTTTGCTGTCTTATGTTTCATTTGAAATAAAACACATGTATTATACATTTTATTCTGTAGCTTTCACATAAGTTTGTTTGAAAGCTGAAAATTTCCTTCCTAAAAATGAGTATATGACATAAAAAAGCCTTCCAGATTTTAAAAGCTATTTTTTTCTCATATTAGAAATAGAATCCATCCTTTCATACATTACTTTTTTGGATAACATCATATAATGACAACAGTATATCATAATTTTAAAGTTATTATAATAAATGTATTATATAAAAATACATAAAGGAATAATTTAATAAAATAACATGAAAATAGTATATTTTGTGTTAGTGTCCACATTTTATGTATCCTATATTCCAGATAACTGAAAAAGTTACTTTTATGGTGGGAAAAAAAAAGAAAAAAAAAAAAAGCTTTGTAAGATTCTTCGGTACCCTACAGATTTTATCCACTTCTAATTTATGGTGATCTCAGTTTATAATTATACATAGGTAGCTAAAATATGACTTTGCTTCAAACTGTCTGAAATGCATCATAAAAGAATTACACACTGTAGATGAAGTGTTAACTTAGCTTACTATAATATTGAAAGGTAGAATACAGATAAATTAATTATGGGCCAAGGGCTTGTGTCTCATCCAGGGCTATACCGTAAACCCAAGAGAACCCAATTTAACTTCTTGCTCAAGCCAGAGGTTTTTTTTTTTCCCCTCTAACAACTTCAGTAGGAGTTGGACTGGATCCAGAAAAGTAAGAGAGGATGCAATTAGGCATCAACCACTTTGCCTTGATAGGAAACTGAAACAGGTATCTGTTTGGAGAGTTAGTTTCAACAGCAAGTTAAAGTCTTGCTTATGCCTTACCATTAAATATGTGTCCTTTGGAATCTAAAGCAAAAGGATTAAGTTTTCAAATATTACCCTTTATCATTTGACCTCAACTGCTGTTTCAGCAGTGTTACAGATCAGATATAACATGATTTTTCCTTTGCAAGCAAAAAGTAAAGAAAAATGATGTGAGGGAGGGTGGAAATGGCAGAGAAATTCGGATCAGTTGTAAGGCCTGCTGAATAATAACAATTTTCATTTCAGTATCTTTTAAAAGAATGAAACATTTTTTGAGGATACAACATTTTTGACAACTGGTCAATGTTTTTGCCTTCACCAAAACCAAAAGAAAATTTTGATTGATTACACTATTTTAAGTCACTGTATTTTATATCATAACTCACAGGAAGACTATGATAATGACAAAAGCAACAAGGCAATCCCAAAAAACTCCAAAACCAAAAATTATGTGCATTTTTTCAATAAGATTTTTTAAAATAACTATTAGGAATATGAAAATTATGCTAATAAGCTTGAATATGAGCTGCCTCATTGAATAATGCACCCCAGTTACTCCAGTTTCATGCAACAATAACAATTTTACTGTAAGAAGATGTAAGAAGATGTCCAACACAAAGTAAAGGATCCATAAAAAGTACTCTCCAAATCAAAAATCAATCAAAATTGTGAGGTTAATATATTTCCCCCTAAATATATTATACTTTGATCTAATTATTCAAGAATGTTTGAATAGAAAGATACCTAAACTAAAAAAAGAAAAAAAAAAGTGAAACTCATGAATTCCCTAAGTTAGAAAGACCTGAAAATTTTATTTTTCTTTCCACTACCAAGAAGAACATGCACAGATGAAAAATAATTCCATGGTGAAATAAATTTAGAGCAAATTCATAAAATGGAAATATCCTGACACAATGACAGAAAAAGAAAGCAGAAAAAAACGCAGAATTTAAGCCAGACTGTTTGCTATAAGCATCTTGTTAATCAATTTGTAATGAAATTAGACTGTATGACTAATTTCATTAATACCCACTAAGTAAGCATGAAAGGCTTTGGACATCCAATATTTGTCTTATCCTATAGAGTTACTGGAACAACATAATTTTGCAGTCCTAATATTGTCCACATATGCAATATCTCATGCATCAAGTGTTCCCTGGTGCAATGCCATGTCCAGTCCATCATCTTTGGAATATGAATATTTCTTCTCTTTTAGTTCCTTCTCTTTCCCTGTTGAAGTACAGAAGCAATCCTTTTCACTGTAAATGTTAGACTGAGAAATAAAAAATACTGCTAGAGGAGGTTTAATTTGGCATGGCACTTTAAGGTTTAATTTTACTTATTTGTAGTCATAACTGAGTGCTGCATTTCAAATGCAATGCTCATTCTTTCATCTGTCAAAAAAAAGACATTTTGTACAATTTTTCTTTCAAAATGCAGTATTTCTATTAGAAAGCTAATAAAATATATTTAAATTGCAAACTGCAAAATTCAGTGAAATTCTGTAGTTCAGAAAGTAGATCTTGGTAGTTTTGGTGATGATGTCATGTAATAAAATAGGATGGTGCATTAAGTTTATGAATTTTAGAGTGTGTGTGGATGAACTGCAGTTCAATAAACATGTGGTAGACGGGAAACCTAAGGTCTGTTTTTGATCATTAAAAAAAAGAAAAGTTCAAAACATGAGGAATTAAATTGCATTTTTTTCTATGTGACAAAGTATTTTATTGTAAACATATAATTCAAATATAGATAGCAATCAGTGGAAACAATTAATATTGAGATCAGTCCAAATATAGAGTGCTTTAAATAAATCTCTCTTTAAATATGAATTTCAGATCTGCTTTCAGATTTATAAAAGAATGAATAAAGTGTAAAACTACCAAATAAGAAAAAAATCACAGATAAATGATTTTTTTATATGACTTTCCAGTCATTTGCTCAGAGGCCGCAGCTGAAGACCAAAACCCAGGAGCACCAATGATTGGTTTCCTCCATTGGCATCAAATACTACTGTGATCAAAGGAATGTGGGAAGACACACCAATTAACAGTATTTGTTTTTCCTTCCAAAAATGAACTGATTGTATAACCTTATTTAAAAAACTGCTGTGAGTGCTAAAGAGGTTAATATTTCTTTAATACTCTAGCATTCCCCTAAAACATATTTTCAAGTCTGCAAGCCTATGAGTGAAAAAAGCTTCATTCTCTTCTAGTCATGAAGTCATTGAGGTCTTTCACTGAGAGCTAGTGCAGAGCTTTTTGGAAATGCATGCATAATGCAGCAACATGGTGCTGGGTGCATCAGGTGCGGGAGCAGATACAGAGAGAGGGGCTGGATGTGGGGAGAAACTTGGGCTTGGTTGTCCTCGGGGCAGCGGGCTAGGTGCAGTGAGGGGCCCTGCTAGGGATCAGAGCGCTTTTCAAGAGTTTTTTCCAAGAGTTTTCCACCACTTTGTCTCTCTGTGAGCAAAGTGACGGGAAAGTGGTCCAGGTGAAGAAAGCTAGGCAGGCATACTGCCCTCTTTGATAGGCAGATAGGGTGTTCTTAAATGGCATGGAAAAGATACTCCTCTGTTCAGCCTGGTGGCATCTTACCTTTTATCTTGCCATCTTCTCAAAGATCATTTCCCGCGAAGATCATTTACCTCAAAATACCTTCCCACTTTTATCTCTTCTGTCTTCTTGCAGCAGGTCTGAACACAGAAATGGAGTCTTCTCTTAGCCTTCTTTTCTTTACCCTAAGCTTTAGCCTAAGTGATACGAAGTTTCCTAAGTCTTTGAACATTGTTGTAGCTCTACTATAAACATCATAAAAATGACTCACATCAACTGAAGTCTTATCAGAGATTAGGATGTCAGAAAACTGGATTGTTGTTTTAACAGACTGTGTTTCTGTCAGAATTATGTTGTTCATATTGGTTATTTTACTGCAGTAGTTGAAAACATTGGCTGCAAGTCAATTTATGCTCCTCAAGAACTGTTAGACCCTATTGGCAGATTTGACACAGAGTCAGATATTCTTCATCTTTTGTTTATGAAGCTATTTTTTTTCTAGAAGCAGTATATTTTAAATTATAATGCTTCCAAGCTTCCACCTTGTTCCTTAGTTGCTCCTTTAAATTCTAAATACTGTGCATATTATTGTCTAATATTGAGCTCAACCTACTATTGCTAGACTCAATAGAATCTGTTCTCTACCTACAGATATAAGTTTTCTAGAAATAAAAACTAATGTGTATTTTATGTTTTCATATATTAATGTGAGCTGGCTAGATTACTTGAGTAAGTGGAAACCATGCCAATAAATCACTACCAACATTTGTATATCACAATGCATATCACATCTTGGGTTTCATACCATGCCACTAATAGGCATCAGAGCATTCCTCAGTCTTTCCAGTAACTATTAGCCTTGTTTAAGAGAACAACACTCGTATATGCTTCTGAAAATGAAGAAGAAAGAAGGAGAAAAAAGACTAAACTGGTAAGAAAGCTCTTCCTTTTTGCAGTTCTCTGAAAGCAAAATACATTTGCTGTTCAGTGTGATTCCTTTACAGAATATCATTTTCATTGATCGGGCTTTTTACAAAAATACAGGTAAGTAAGGGTAGTCAAAACTGTCTGAAGGTAGTTTTGGTTTGCTAAATCATCCTCCTTCGTGCTGTACACTGAAATCCAGGGCATTAGTGTGTTTCACATCTGAGTCTCATTTTACATGAACTTTGAGTGACTGGTTATCAGAAAACTGATAAACACACCAGGAAAATGCAATCATTGTGAAAGCGCAAGCTGTCTTCTTCAGGTTTGATGTGGATTTAGAAGTGTAAGTATGGTAAAATATGGAGAAATGAATCAATGAGTCCTAGAGAACTTCAGAGTTTGTATAAATCCATGTGGCCTACAGTCTTTTGAGGGAGAAGATACTGCCTGTCATTTAGATCTTAATGAATAAAACAGTTGAAGAAAATACCAGAAAATAGTTCTGACGAGTTACTTTCTACTTAATTGTAATGTAACCAAGTATGTTTCATCATGCATATTAATATTTTGGAGGAATATTGGTAGGGTTCTCAATTAATTTTGTTACAATCAATGCTGTCATAATCTGTTTCAATAAAATCAGCAGTTTTATGCAGATGTAAAAAGTGCAATGACTGGGAAACAAGCCTACTATGCTCACAGATTCTTACAAATGGTGTCAATAAGTAGTAATTCTCTGCCTCATCTTCCCTTACACAGTCACTTATAAAGTGAAAAGTAACAATTCTGTATTTCATATTACAAGTCTTTGCAACTGTACCTATTTTCTGCACACCATCCGTAGGCAAAAATGACTGTATAAGCTAGAGCTCTTCAGTTCACAGGACATTTTGATTGAGTAAGAAGTGTAGCATTTGGCTGTCTATCAAAATTTTTTTTTGAGTTAAATTATTTTGAAGTCATTTTGCTTTTCACTTTTCAGAGAATTTCCTGTCTGAAAGACTATAATGACAATGACCATCAAAAATGATCACACTTATAAAGTAAATATGAACAGCAGTTCCCCTGATTGCCTCCAGGTTTTCTGATAGGCATTAAGGCAGTCAACTCGACTAAAGTAAGGACAAAAATAGCTAATATTTCTCATGTGGAATGTGTTATTGAAGTGTCAGATGTAATTTACACTTTCCTAGGAGTCATTTTTAAAATAAAAAAGGTATAAATATAAATAATAAAATCTTCTTTGACTATAAACAGAGTTAAATGAAGTTATATATATATATATATTTATATATATATATATATTAAAACCCTTTTAACAAGGTATCATTTCCTAAGATTGGTCATGCCTTTCCATCAGCCATTTTTTGCTTCCATTTCTAAAAAAAAAGGTGCTGTCATAGTTGGAGAATAATGTTTTGTTTATAAGTATGATTGAAGCTAAAAGATACTATCCTGAGTATCAGAACTGTTCCAGGAGACTGACCTGAGAAAGAGCTGTACTGAAAGCGGATGAAAAAATAAACAAACAGATAAGCACTAAATAATGTTGAGTGGTAACCAGGCAAACACTGATGTCAGGTTTAGACAAACATACTTTATCTTTTAAAAATCTGCCAGGAAACAAATATTAGACTTAAAGAGTCTAAAAGTTTCCCTCAGTAAAAGAGGCTCAGTTCAGGTTTTAAAGGTTTTGTAGAAACAGGATGAACTGAGGAAACTTTGCACTGAGGAAAAAGTAGATCTGAAAAGGTACTAAAGATAAAAAAAGAGATAGTATCAAAGGTTACAATTATTATACCTTAAAACAACAGATGAAGCAGTGAAAAAAACTATGCAAAACACTGCAATTGTGAGTTTGTTTTTGCATGTTATTATCTTTTTTTTGACAATTCTTTTTATTATTATTACTAACAGCAAATTGAAGTCATATTCTGTTTATCATGGAAGATAAAAAGGCCAGACAGTTTGATGGTCACATTAAATCTATCATTAAAAAATACTCTTGTAAATGGCCTACCCACTGTAAAACTCCACAAAGAATCACAGTACTATTAGCTTTGATTTTCAGAAACAGTTATTTCGTATACTGCCTAAATGACTATCATCATATTCTCATACAAAATACCTAGTCTTCAAAAACAGTTAAATGTTCTATTATTCCTGAGAACTCTATTTTTTGTTGAGTATTTTGTGGTGTTTTTTTTTGTTTCTTTTGTTTTTTAGTTTTTTTTTTTTTTTTCTCTAGCTGTTGTTCCAGAATACCTAACCCAGAGTTTTAGTTATCATGGGACTAACAAAACCACTAGGTCCTAAAGCAGTTAAAATACTCTGAACCTTGCTGTCTGCTCTTCAGTTGGGTTAGGACAAGTCTAGTGTTGCCAAAAACCAGATGTGAATGCCATGTGTGTCCTTAATTAAAACATGAAGATTTTGTCTACACTCGATAGTGATGTGGAAGAAGCATTAATAGATATACTGCTTACATTATCAGCTCTGTTAAAATAATATTAACAGCAAAGACCTTTAATTTGCCTAACACAGAAATACTTTCATAAGAATTGATTCTTGCTCAGTAATAAAAGCAGTATTTTTATGAGGGTCACATGAGTACCAGTGCAAAACTCTTTAAGATTATAATAATTGTTTGCATACTTATACAAATCTATATTGCATGCATGTTGCACACATGCATGCAATATAAAAATATACAAACAAAATACACAAAAGATATATTTTCAAACAAGTCACAAGGTATTTCTCGTTTCAGCTAACATAGATGAAGAATGCATGCTATTGTCTCAAGGTTACACCATATAAGGAAAGAAAATATTGCATGAACTTAAAGTTTTTCATCTGGGCATTCTTGATCTGCTTTTAATACCACACAGGTGTAATTTGAGTCTCCTGTGAATGGTAAGAAGCCTGCATCTTGTGCACAGCCTGGAAATCACCTTTGTGTACCTGCTTAAAAAAATAAGAGCTTAACATTGAGCGAAAGAAAGAGTAAAGATCTGAGAAGTTCCATAGTTAACCACAACATATTATGAAGATTCATGGTTTTATAAAGTGAATCTTACTTCAAGTGTTATGGACAGATAAACCAGCTGGGATAAAGAAACAGTTTAGTTCTATTTGAAGTGAAAAGTAAAGCTTACATTGAGGTGTGAAATTTATTTTCCTGTTTTTTTTTTTCACAGTCCTCTTGTGCTTTCTAATGTTTGTTGGTTTTATAATTATATGAATCTAGTGCTAAAATAAATGACAAGACATTTTAGAAAGATAGTCCAAGACAGGTCTGCCACACCTTTTTACTAGCAGTTACTTCCACACAGCCAGACCACATGAGGGAATGGGAACCAGTTTCTCAGCCCAGCATATTAACTTAAACCAAAATTGTTGTTGGTTTAAGTTAATGCACTCAGCTGTGAATTAGAGTAGCTGAATTGCTGGCCCAAATTTGCTGACCCTATGGGAAATGTAAGCAGGTAGAATTTCTTATGTGGTCTATTGACTTGTTCCTGTATTCAGATTAGATAAGTGTTTCATCTTTTCCTTCTTTCCTTCTTTCCTTCCTTCTTTCCTTCCTTCTTTCTCAGCCATCCTCATTCTCAGAACAGAAAAGAACTTTTAATTGTGTTTTGTTCAAGGGTCATAGCACAGTGCCTTGTCATCCTAAAGTATCACATCACTGGCTGGAGGTTTAGCAGAGCAGGGCAAATAAGGAACAAAGAAAAAAAAGTTGTGATTCCTGAGTATGCTAGTGAAAATTAATCAAAAATTCAGAGCCCTTAAGAACACAGATGACAAACAGGAAAGCCCACTGTATCTATGTATTCACAGAATGAATAGAAGCATTAAAAAAAGAAATTGCAGGTTGAGTGGAAATAAGGGCAATTAGGAGACGACCTAGGACAATAGCTCTAAGCTGTATATTGAATAACTCTAAGTAATATATTGACATATTAGTCAGGCCTCTGATTCTGTTGTCATCAATTCAGTTAGAAAAATTTTAGAGTGCTTGAATACATCAGTTCCAAATTAAAAGGCTAATTGAAGTGAGTTTTAGCACACTTGTAAGTTTGCCAAAAGTATTTTGTATAGGTTTTAAAAAGAAACTATATACTGAGCTTGTTATTTGGTATCTTATCATGAAAGACAGCATGTAGCCAGACACAAACCACATTTCCCTGTTTTTCAAGATGCCTAAGAGACTTATTTCCCATTAAGCATTTCTTTTTTCAGTCTTCAATGGAAATTGCAACATTGTAAGCACTGTAGGTGAAGTATATGAAGTTCTGACAAAAGTACCACTGAGGTGTCAGATTCAGCAGAGTTTCTTGGAGAACCAGATGTTAGTTTGATTGTAAAAAAATAACACAAGCCCAGATAATGAGAGACTAAAAAAGGTACCAGAATGCTGCAACTGTAAAACTGAGCAGGTCAAGTCTCTCTAACGTGGTGATGTTGTTTCTCCCACACTTTTATCTTCTGCCTGCTGGAGCAGACAAAAAAAAAAAAATTAGATTGTACCTCACTGGACCACATCATGATGTGAATTCACTCAGATCTGAGCTTGAGGACTTTGATTTCAGTAGAATACAAAGGGAGTGGTCAATTTCTCGCCAGCAGGAGGTAGGGCATCTATGACTAATCATAGGGTAAAAAGGAATCAGCTTGGCCTTCAGGTAGAGGGAGATGGGCTTGTTTCTGAACTAGGAGTGTCTTTGCTTCAGGAGTATTGCAATGAGAAAAAAATATAACTTTTTGCAGTTTGAAAATAGAGAAAGACTTGATGTTCAGGACCTCTCTGCATTCATCAGAAGATGAGTTTCATCTATATAAATATGTTTTATTTTTCTGAAATACAAATGCACAAAACAATTTAAAATGGTCTGTTAAATAATAGTGAAATTTAACAAGCTAAGGAACCATTACCTCTTGATTGCTTTCTAGATGTTTACCTCAGCCTAAAATGGAATTTCTTAAAGCTGATCTTAGAGAATAATCCAAGCTGTGTTTCTGATATGGTTTTATGAAGTTAAATGAAGATACACACATAAATAGAGCATATTTGTGTATGTATATATGTGTATATACATATATGTATACACACATGCATGACTATTTAATTATCCTTGTGTGGTGCATTATAATATGGTTATTATCAAATTCTCCTTAAGTATAACTAAAACGTTGTTCCTATCTACTTATAAAGCATTTATTTGGCTAAAGTTTCTTATAATAAAAAAGATAGTGGCATTTTCTATGTTAAGTTATTCTAACTCTTATACATTTTATTTTTCACATAATAAATAATAGCTTAATTCCAAAAATGCGCAGGAATGTGCAAGTCCTTTTCTTTGAATATGCCAATATTAAAAGCAAATTGAGATAGATGTGTTGTCCTCTTGAATTTCCTTTTAGGTATGCAAGTAAATCTGACTCCTTCAACACTCTGTAAAATATGGAACAATCATAGTTCACAGATATCTGTCTACTATTTAATCACTAATGACATGGTGACTTATTGATATCAACTGTTTCAATTTAGTAAATTTGAATGTTGATTTTAGGAATAGAAGTGAAGCAGGTTCAATAAGGCACATGAACCCGCTTCATGTGGCACTGATGCTACTGAAGAACCATGGACAGTAAAATTTTAGCACTAGAGATGGTGTTCCCACAGAAATGGGCCTATTTTGTTAGCTGAATGCACAATAGTCTGGTGAACCAGTATTTTTTATTGATCTAGAATTTTAATAGAGAACAGATAATTCTTCTTATTTATAAATAACAGAAGTAACTATTGCTAAATAGATTGAAGGAAAAAAGTCTTTTATTCTTGACCTTTTTCCTAACAACTTGGGTAAATCCAGAGTGTATTTATGGAACATAAAGAGGTCTATTGCAACATTAAATATGATGGTAGAAATAGGTTAGGAATAATTGGCTTAGATTTTCCCTAAATTACATAGCTAGAGATTCATTCAACTGAGTTATTGCACTGGTGTAAACAAGAGAAGAATCAAGCTAATAATCTTCAAAATGACAAATATATAACTAATTAATTCTATATTATTCTTGTATTAGACAGAGTAGTTTGGGGATTTACCCAAGGTCATAGATAGAACTGGAAATGCATCAAGAATTAAGACACAGGAGAAACTCATTATCATTTAGTTTACTCTAGACACTCTATAGAGGACCATATATGGCTTTGTTAAAAACATTAAAAGCATAAGACCCTTATTCACTTATTTATAAGGCCTATCTAAAAAAGATATGATGCACAAAAATCATAATAATATGCAAATGTTGTAAATAGTGAATCAACATGTATTACGATTTGCAGTCTTTGATAAAAGTGTACCTACTAACTAGGTCAGACTGGTTGGACTAAAGACTGCATTGTCAGCACACTTATTGTACATATTGTTCTTATAACTGATGCTATCAAGACAGAATGTGTCACTGAATTTCATCTTTAAGAAGGATCATGGAAAAAATAACAAAGCAGGCAAGAGATTAAACCACACTAAAATCAACAATGAGGAAACATTACATTTTCCACATAATTAAATAATGAACTTTAAAAAATACTGTTAACATATATACATATTACACACACACACACACACACACACAGGTATATTTGTTGCAGTATGTATGCAATAGTAATGATTTTATCACCTGCAACATCAGGATAACGCATAAATTCTGTAACGTGGTTCTAGCTGTAAAAAGATAGATCAAAGATTCAAACCAGGTGTGGCTCTGGAGTTTCATTGCTCAAGGCTAATTATTCACAAAAAAAGTCCCCACCTTAGAAAGTTGTCTAACAAGTTTCCCTTTTGGCTTGTAGACGTTTTACAGAAGACACTACCTAAGCTCAGCTATTTTGTATGACACAGTAGCGCATCCAAAACAATTTCACAGGTTTTATGAGATATTTGACCAACTGCAGATTGCACATGAACGTAGTTTTCTTTCACAGAAGTGAGTAGGTGTTTTCATGAACTTTAGCTCACACCAAGCTCTGAATAATTTCTGTGAATAGGCAAAAAAAAACCCTAAAAAAAATCTATTCTACATTTCACTAAGGGAAAACTTTACACTGCACACAACAATAAAAACAGAAGTCCTCTAGTAATGCAAGAGCTCTCATTTTAGTTTATAAGGTATATTTTACATACCTTTTTTAAGGAGAGGCTATATCTTTGTTTATGACTCATCAACTGTGATCAAGACACTCCAGTGTGTTTCATTAAAAAAAAAAAAAGAAAAAGAAAAAGGAATTTATTGCAATCATTCTCTCTTTGTCATATCTAAAAGAAGGATTAGCAAGGAAGACAATGGCAAAATTTTAGAGACAATAACATGGGTATCATAAGTCTTGATAATGTTAAAAAGTACTAGCATATGTCACATAGATATTAAAGAGAAAAATGAACAGTTATTTTGCATGGATATTTGAATTTACCAGTTAAAATTGAGATTCTTATTCAGTAAAAAGTCTCCTGGAAGATAATACAGTTTCCACCTGACTCAAATGAGTAGCAATTTCACACAAGAGGACATTTGAAGAACCTTTCATCTTCAAATAATATTATAAACTTCAATTAATTAAATACCCTTGTGAGAAAAGCATCATTATGCTTGTTTCAGGATGCATTTACTATATTAGAGGAAAGAGAAATATAAATGAGTGATTATATTAACCCTTACTTGGACCTGGAAGTTTGGATTTTTAATAATTTGTTCAATCCACTAACTACACCTGCCATAATATTGCACATCAACTTATTAAGGGCTGCCCTCCATGGAGACAGACTGACTGGGTCACTGGACAGGATGCTCTTGCATTGCCACAGGCCACCAAAGCCTTTCTTCCTCTCTAAGGCAGGCAGCAAGTATATCTTCTCTTCTATAAGACCAATATTTTTGTCACTTCATTTTATTAGGTGGTTATAACACCTATGAATAGGAAAACAGAAACCATTTCTGTGTTATAGGGCTTTACAGAATTCAGTCTTTTGAAA